>JAJOOO010013929.1:0-35036 GCA_029582685.1 Solanum piurae | reverse complement strand
ATTCACGCATATAATAACATGTTAAAATATATATAATATATAAGTAATTATTCTTTTTAACAGCTTAAATTTTAATATTCTAAAAGACTAAGAAGTTTACAAAGAAAATGATGTTTGAGGAAAGGTAGAATTTCTGTGAGCTTTCTCCAAAGACTAATGCTTACTAAGAATAAAAAAAGTGACATGAGGCATCAACATATACTTAATATAATTATTTCAAAACGACCAAGACAAATCCAGTTCAACAAATGTTGAAGAAAAAAAAAAGATTGAAAAATATCTCTATTTTAATTGAAAGCTTGTCTTTATCAAATCCTACTCACTCTTTTTTCTTTTTTTGGGGTGGGGTGGGGTGGGGGTGGGGTTTCCTTTCCATGTTAGCACAATTGACACGAAAGATGGCTGATGAGGACAAATCAAACAAGATTAGTAAGTTTCTGAAGAAGGAATGTGATATGTTATTGAAATTGAAGAGAAAATTGAGGAGTATATGCACATGTTCATCTACCTTCCTTAATATTTGTAAATATAGTATTTTTTAAAATTATATATCGAACATAAAAAATATAAATAAGAAATTCATTTTATTTTTAAAAAAAAAAAATTTCATTTCCTTCCAAAAAAAACAAAACATTGACAACGATAGAAGCCTATGCTGCCGGTGATAATGACATTAATAACTCTCTTTTTTCCAATTTGCTCAATACTTATACATAGCAGAATTAATCTAAATAGTTGTCTAGTTGACTTACTAAACTAAAATAATCGAGAAAGATATATATATAACGAGTTTATAATCTATGTATACAAAAAAAAAAAAAACAATAAATTTGTCTAACTATTCGTATAAAGATTCTAGATTCCTCTTATACTAGAATTATTTTTTTTATACGAAATTATAATATGGTTGACTCCTTGGCCTAGGGAGCATCTGGACATTAGATATTCTAACAAGATTTTCCAACATGTAGGTCCAATTCAATTTCTGGTTAAATTTTCTAATTTTCAAGTACATTAATAATTTCCAAGAAACTTACATATAATAAAAAACAAATTTAAAGTTGGAAATTTGGGATTAAGTTAAAAAAAAAATACAGGGTCCACGTACACCCCAGCTACGCATGACTTTTTTTAATAATATTTTTTGTCTTTTAAGTGTTTGAACACCTGATCAACTTTTGTTGATTAATTAAGTTCCAGAATCTAATCAATAAAGTGTAATTATAAAGAAATTAGTTGATTCAATATATAATTAGTTAATGTAATGTACTGATCATAAGACCTCACATCATGAATACTAAACAAATAGATTATTTATAACATATTCGATGTAATTTTATGGGTCTCTGAAGGATATAATATATATACATAAATAAGAGAGATAGAAAAATTATTTATGATATATCAAAGCAGTTAAAAAATAAAAAAATAAAAAAATAAAATATAGAAATAATAAAACATACATACCGAATAATAAAAAAATCATTACATATTATTCATAAAGAAAAAAACATTAATTAAAAATAGTTTACAAGTTGAATGAGTGGAAATTTCGTGTCATGCATGTGTTTATGTGTGTTGACCTCAAGAAATTTAATTAAATTTATAGTACAAACTAAAAGACAAGGAAGGATATATAATTAATAATTCTAAAACATGCATGTTAATGTCACAAGAGGAAGATGTGTTTAGAAAACCCATATATTATATTATTATGGAAATTGTCTTAGCTAGTCATTAACTAGTCATATATATTCTCAAGTATAGCTAGCAACCATTATCATGTGGACTTAAAATGACAGTTATATCGTTTTTTTTTTGGGCCTAGGTAGTGGAATTTTGTTTTGTTTTTCGAGAGTTTAAATTTGTTGATGTGTTATCGTTATATTAGTTGTATTATTGTAGTTTTTAATTGAGATATATATTATTATCTATTGTTTATTGTGTTTCAACCATCGTATTATTTTATTATTCTTGATCTTTGTTTTTTATAGGAATTGCACTGCCCCTTCTTTATAGTGGTGTTTTTTTTTTTACTTTTTCTTCCTCCTTATATTTGGATTTGTTTCACTTGAGTAGGAGACATTTCAAAAACAACTTTTTTTACCGCTATATTAGGTAGTCAAGGTTGGCTCAAGGGTAATGCTAGTAAAACATCTGCTTTAGACTTCACCTAAAAAAAATTAATAATGAATACATTATAAAAAAAAAAAAAGAAAAGAATGATCTACTTTTTATCAAAAATATTTTATAACTTTGAATTAAACAACTCAAATTTTCATATTAATAAATAAAAGTTTTTACATTAGAATTCAATGTGATGTATTGCAAACAAATGTGTGACATCTCATAATGAAGACTAATACTTAATTTTATAAATAATAATATTATTATGTCAAATCTAAACAGTTAAATGTATTTTTTTAAATATATAAAATATTATTATGTCAAATCTAAACACTTAAATGTATTTTTTTAAATATATAAAATATTATTATGTCAAATCTAAACACTTAAATGTATTTTTAAAATATAAAATAAATACAAGAAGTATGGAAGAACGAAAAAGGGGCAATTTTTTTTTTTTGTATGTGTGTATATATTTAATGTGTATTTAGCTTTAGACCACTAATTTTATTGAGATATCATGTTTGCATAGTTCTCCTTGACTCTACAATTTTAGATAGTGCAATAGAAGTTTTGTCTAAATCAATTACTGCATGATAAAATTGTAGAAATTCACCTGCCAATTATCAAAGAAGGCTTAATCAATTGGAGTTGTACCAAAGATAAAAGTTAAAAGTAAATTAGAAGAGTGCTTAAATTTGCAAATGGTGGAAAGATGTCTAAGGACAAATTTAAATTTTGAGACGGCAAAACATTTCCTAGTATATGTGGAATTGAAGATGAAACAACTACAATTGCACAAATATTTTATTTTGTTGTTTGTATTTAAATGTCTTATTTTTACTACCTAAATACGTACCTTTTTAAAGTCATATTTGGCCCAATGGGCCAGAAAGGATAGGATGTTGGACCTTTAAAAAACCCATACAACCCAAAAAAAAAAAAAAATCAAACAAATTATTATTTTCTTTCGTTTTAACTTATGTAGCATTATTTGACTTGATACAATTTGTATTTCTTTCTTTTTTTTGAAATTTATGATATAAATACTTCTTGACAATTTATGTGATTATAAATTATTGTTAGTTTATTTTCAATACTTATTTCTCAAAAAAAAAAAAAAAAACTTAATTGTTAATTGGCATTGCAAACTTGAAAAGTCCTCACATGATTTTTAAAGAATGTTTGATACATTAAGCTCCTATTATGCACAAAATTGTAAGAAATACTAGATTACATAAACCACATTGCACATTGGTAATAATACGACAATAACATTCATCTTTGAACGAAACATAATAATTTCTCAATATCATATATCTAAACACATTAGACAAGTAAAAATACTTTAATGGTAAGTCATCATGACCTTCATTTTACGACAATTATTATAAAACTCTTATTCTATTTTATTTTCAAGAACATAAATCTAACGTCCTTACGAAATTAAAAAAAATTCAAATCGAAACCAAATGGGGACAAAAGACACTGCATATGTTTCTTTACACTTTCTAAAACATTGGAATCTCCGAAAGTTGTCTAATGGATAATTATCTTTTCCAAAAAAAGAAAAAAAAAACTAAAAACTATATTTAAAAAAAATACTTTTCTTGAATTTCTAACAGTCAGGGGTAATTTAGTCAAATTAAAGATTTTTAGTTGTACTCAACCTTCGAAAATCTAGGAAATTTGAATGGGTTGGTAACTGCTAGCCTGGATTTTCAAATCAATATTTATCAAAAAAATAAAAAACTGATTTCACTAAATCCCCGTTAGTAAATAATATTTGAAGTGATATAAGCAAACAGTTGTAAAAAAGTGTTTTGTTTCTGTAACATTCTTCAGAGTAAGAGAAGAACATATATATGTCTACTAATTCACTCTGACTCTTCAATTTTCTTCTTTTAACAAAAAGTAAGTATTTTTTTTTTGTTATTAAGGGTAAGTTGAATCTTTTTTTTTTTTTTTAAATTCAGTTTATGCCATTTTTGTTTATCAATATTGTGTTTTTATTTTGCCTATATGATAATGTTTTTCTCAATTTGTGGAAAAAAGAAAAAAAACAAAAGATTATGGTTTTTGTTGGGCTAGATTCAGTATTTGAGTAGGGTAGGATTGAGGAGTCGGCAGAAACTGTTTATATATGGTTATTATGTTTTTTAATGTATATATATTTGAACCACTTTTCGCTTTTTTTGGGTGTTTAATCATATTTTGAGTTATTAGTGGAAATCTCGACTCCGCCATGTTTGATTTGTTTGTTTTTTTGGTGTGTTTAGTCCATATTTTGAATTATTATTGGAAATAGATTCTGCCATGTTTGATATTTGACAATTTTGTTAGCCAAATCTTTAAGAATTTTTTTTATATTTCTCTTTCTGTCGTTTTCATTTTCTGGTTGATTTTTCTGTTGGAAACAATGTTGTAAACAATTGTAGCCAAGTATATACCCATAGGAAGTCGCCAGATTTAAACTTGATTGGTTCAACCTGAAGGTTCTTAGCTTGTTGTAGTTTTAAAATTATGGGTTAAGAAATTAATATATGACAAATTTTAGTAGCTTTTGCTTATAAAAAAATGGTATAGGTAGTATGGTGCACAAAGCATCCCGTTCACGTGGGTTTGCAAAGTCTTGTTCCCTAGGGGTGTGAAAATGCAAGCATCCATGGCTCGAACCCATGAGCAATAGGCAATACATTCCATTTGCTAAATTGTATTTACTAGTGTAGTGTTCTCTGTTGGTCAAGATTTTATGTAAATTTAAAAGGTACGTATGGTATTAGACTCTCATTGTTGAATTCCCTGTGTTGTTGAGTAATCATTTGGTTTATAACTACACTTTTTTCTTCTTTCGTGTTTAATTTGTTACGTATAATACAGTAGCTTGCTGCAATGGAACCTTTTGAGGCAAAGAAACGTGTGTATGAAAAAGTCCTGAAATTTGAAGCTGAAAATGTTGCGAGGGAGATTATTTGTTATATTTTCTTGCAAGACTATCCAGAGCAGGAAATGATTCGATTAGCGTTAGGTCCTGATACGTTAATTCGCAATGTGATCCAGAAAGCAAAAGATTCATTTGACGTAAACTCAACTCCAGTGTTCCGTTGCCCTTCTATGACTCCAGTCAATATAGTAGATCCACCACTACACTTTGCAAATTTTTCATCCACTTACCCTGTATCTGCTCCTCGCTGCAAACCTCAACTCTCTGATGAACATTCTTATTTAGCTGAAATTCTCTACTCCAGCAATGAGCAGCCGCAACAGTTCCACCCTCGTGAAGAAACAATGTACTTTGAGAATTTGAATTACCCAAGTGATTACTGCTATCCAGAAGCTCCCCTTATCAGGCGCTACAGAAATTCTCCAAGTTCGTTTAAATTTCCGAAACCTTGCCACTATTTCAACAAAGGGTTCTGTAGAAATGGTGACAGCTGTAGGTACTTTCATGCTCCTCCATTTCCCGAGAGCTACCCACTTACGATTGATTCTAATCTTTGTGAAAATGGTGATGAAGATGAAGTACTTTCACCTGGTTCCCTTGAGAAATTAGAGCTAGAGATAACGGAACTCTTGAAAGAAAAGAACGGGAATCCTGTTTCAATTGCATCCCTGCCCATGATGTATTATGGGAAGTACGGGAGAACACTCCAAGCGGAAGGGTATCTAACAGAGAGCCAAAGAAATGGTAAAGCTGGCTATAATTTGACAAAGCTTCTTGCTCGATTGAAGTTTGTTCATCTGATTGAAAGGTATTTTACCTGTACTCTTGTATTGTTTCTTATCTAGTCAAACGATCGTATGTAGTTTCTAATATGTTTGGATGCTATTTGTTACAGGCCTCATGGACAACATTCTGTAGTTCTGGCTGAAGATGCAGCGAAGTACATGGACCCTCATGGTGTAAGAAGTGATCCAGGTCCTATCGTTAGTGATTCACGTCAAATATATTTGACATTCCCTGCTGAAAGCACTTTTACGGAGGAAGATGTCTCTGCTTACTTCGAGTATGCAATGCAACATGTGATGTTTTTAATGTGCTTTGCCTTTTATTTAGCATTCAATACTTCTCTCATTATCTTTTTGCTTTTTGTTTGCAGCACTTTTGGGCCAGTTCAAGATGTACGAATGCCATGTCAGCAGAAACGAATGTTTGGATTTGTTACATTCTTCAGCACAGATACTGTAAAAATGGTTTTGTCAACAGGAAATCCACATTATGTGTGTGGTGCTCGCGTTCTTGTCAAACCTTATAGGGAGAAGTCTAAGCTATCTGAAAGGTACTTTATAGGCGCTTTCTATAGGTTCCAATCATACTGCAAATTTCTTAAAGGCACATCTTGATTGCTCGATTAAATTGACCTTTAGCAACTCTCTGCATGTTTTGGTGAGGGAAGCCTGGTGTTGCGTTGAGAATTCAGCTTCCTCTCTTCTTCCGTTTCTTTGAACTCTCGTATAGATATGAAGTGAACTACTAACTTGTTTGGTATTACCGGGTTTATAGCTTCTATTTTTGGATCGGATATACTTTAACTAGTTCACAATAAAGTAACTGTCTAATCTTATTTCCTCTCCTGCAGAAAGCACCAGGAGAGACTGGAGTCGTCAATATATTACCAGTTCGATTCTAGGCTTCAAGAAAGTAAGACATTAGCACCTGAAATTCTGCTCACCTATGGCCTCATCAAATTTTTTAAAACTAAATATACATATTATGTGCACTGAACATCTTTCAAAAACAAACTCTCTACCTGACAAGGTAGAGGTAAGGTCTGCGAACACTCTACATTCCCTAGAACATACAAGATTTAGTTACTTTACCGCGTGGATGAACATCCATATCTCTAAAGCCTGTTTATAAATTCACCTTTTGTCAGCTCTCTGCATTTGCCTTCTTTGATCTAATACATTCATGGTCTGCCAACAGAATTTAAGTCCCCTAGAATGCTACGGAAACATTTAATGGAAGAGCAATTCCTTGAAGTTGAGGCTAGGCGACTTGCACAGCTGCAGTTATCGCAAAAACGCATGGCCACTCTGCCCTATTTTGGCCCTCCCATGGACGAATTAAACATTTCTCAACGTGTGTATATACTCTTTTTTTTTTCGTTATTTACTTTAGCTACACACTTCCAGTTATTTATTTAAGTACTCTGATTTTCTGTACTGCATATGTCAGCAGAACATTCCAGCCATCTATTGGATGTTCGGAACAGTGGATCCCCGGATGAAGATAATTCCAAGAATTCAGATGAAAGCCATTATGCTGATGACGATAGGTATACACTTGAGTTATATAAATTGGCTCTGATAATGATTGGGTTGCATAATCTCTCAGTATTTTCTGTATTGAAATCTGATAACAAGTCCTCTCTTTTTACTTTGTTGTTGTTTGCTTGTCAACCGAATTTAAAAAGTTCCAAAAAATAAAAAAATGCATCTTGATGTTGCTTTACCTAGTCTTTCCGTTTGTTGTCACATCGTTCCAAAAGGGCGTAGAGTATTTACCTTGCATTATGTCTCTGCACTCTCCTAATTGTCCTGCAGACTAGTCCAGAACATGTAGCTCTATTGTGGGGTTTGTGAGGCATTTTCACATCTTGGCAAATTGTGCCTTATACTTAAGTTAGACTCATTTTAGTTCTTTTCGTTGTTGTATTGATGCAGCGTTCAACGAATCAACCTGCCAGACAGTCCATTCGCGTCAAGAGTAGCGAGCAGTATATCTGAATTTTTATAGGTCTGGGATACTTGTTATTTTGGTATACAAGTCTACTTCAAAGGCAGCATCTTGAATTCGAGAGAATACGTAGTACATATAGCAATAGAGAATAGCAGAAAATAGATCCTCCACACTGCCGGGTTAACGTAACCACACCAATTAGGAAAATATGATACACAAAGGCTTACCTATAAAGGTTTTTTTTTTCTATCTGGTGTTTTTAAGATTAGAATAGAGGACAGAGGTCATTGTCCTTAGCAAAAAATGAAATATATAGTATAACTTTAGTTGATAGAGGATAATAGGGTAAAAAATATAAGCCTTTTATGTTCCTTTTCCTGTTTTGCAGAAGAAAATATGTAGACATGAAATTTGTTTCATTTAATATGTTTGTCTCTGGTTTTTGTGTTCGACAACTTATTCGCGTGTTTACATTAAATCAATAGACGGCACTCATTTTCTTTCAGACCGGTAAACCTATCATGTCATGTGTCTTCTAAATCACTTAAACACAGTTGCTTTGAGTTGAGTTGGTGTAAATATCTGGTACATGTAAGTATTATCTTGCATGTGTGTTATTAGTGGTGGAGCTACGATTTGTACGTAGGATTATTACATTGTATCTTGAATGAACTCGTTACGCCCCTAGCTAACATCAAGTATATATCATAGTTTAGTCATGGTATATGTAAAAAATGTGATATTTATTTATTGATTTTTATATAAATATTAGATGGAGATAAATGTTTTTTAGGGTTAGGTAGGTGTGTTAATAAATTAGTATGGGTTAAAATTAAGGTTGCCGTGTTTGACTGGTTTGTGGAGATCGAGGGAGACAATCCACATAACAAGAAACATTGATTTCACACAAATGTCTTTAGTTTTGGATATAAATTTATATTTTCATATCAATATATCATAAGTTATACCTTAAAGGAACTTTTTCGTAGAATAGTTTATTTATTTATATTATAATAATATCTCATAACTTATATTTTAAAAGATATATAAGGTTATATCGTATTTTAGAAAGGCATAATATATTTTGTTTTGTAACAAAAATCCACTTATATACTCTATCATTGCATATTAGTTATCCAAAATAAAGTTTTAAAGGCATTACTAAAGGCATAACTCCAATTACTAAACAGAACGATAAATTTCGGAAAATATTTGTGTCGCATACCTTAGTTCCTATCGAACTTATATTGAGGAATTTTTTTTTTCTAAACATATCTGAATAATTGATTGAATTATTAAGTAACCTCTTATTATTTGCACAAAATAAATGTTATACTAGGTTTTCGCGATCGCTATTCATGCCTTTTTCTTTCTTTTGTTCACCTTATAAATGTGCTTTGATCTACAAAATTTCAATAAATGAGTAGTATGAACAAAGATTAAAGAACATCAAATTCAAAGTATTGAAAACACTCATGAACTTGGTGTAAATTATTAGTTTCATCCTCGAATTATTGATAGCCTTAAAAACACCCTTCTATTTGACTAACTAAACTTAAATACACCCCCGACGTACCACAAAACATTGCAAGTGGTCTCAAAATTTTGTAGGTGTGTGATACTCTTAATAAAAAAACCAAAAAAAATGTTGAAAACACTCCTAAATTTGACGAGAATTTAGGAGTGTATTTCACTCATGTTGCAAGACCAGTGATGTATTTAAGTTCACTTAGTTAAGTTAAGGGGTATTTTTAAAACTGTCAATAGTTTGAGGAGAGTTTAGAAATATTTTCAATACTTCACTCACTAAAAATTAAACCAAAATAATTTGGGGTCATTTGCACTTTTAGCCTAATTTGTGCTAGTCTCTAATTTATGTCCCTCAAAACAAACAATACTTTTAAGAGGCATAAATTTATATTTCCGTATCATAATATTTTACAAGTTATATCTGAATATAACTTCAATCTTATGCTCGTACAAAAATTAAATATCAATCTATTTATAAAGCAGAACGTGCAATTTCACGGAGAAAAAGCTGCTAGACAAATTAGGCCTTCGGCCTTTTTGAATGGGCTCTCAATTTACATTAGTTTGGGCCTAGATAGAACAACGGGCCTTATTAACCAGAGGCCCAGCCCGTTAACAAAGAGGAACAAATACAGAAACTGAACTTTGCATTTTCCGATCGTAAAATTCAACTGGAGTATCCGCCGCCGGCAAGTGACCAGAAGAAGAGCAGCTAAGGAGGAAGAAGAAGGAAAATGAACACAGATATCACTGCTTCGGCAAAGCCGGAATATCCAGTTGTAGATCGAAACCCACCGTTTACTAAAACCGTCGGTAATTTCAACACACTCGATTACCTCCGGCTCACCACCATCACCGGAATTTCTGTCACCGTCGGATACCTCTCCGGTAACTTCTCTATCCTTTACTGTTATCAGTCATTCGATTTACTGAAGCTCAAATTGTAAATCTGTTTGGATTGGTCAATTGAATCCTGTATAAAGTTGTTGGGATCAGTTATGCAGGGATGGAGCCGGGTAGTGCCGAGGGGTTCATCCTATTCCCCTTGGAGAATTACATTATTTATGCATGGTGTATTAGATATTGAAGCCCTTCAGCTTATTTGTGTGTTTAGTTCTTCGTATTTTGAACCAATTAGTGAAAATTCTGGTTACGTTACTGCCATTATGCTTTGGGAAGCAACTAGAGGATAGGAAGCTGGTTAGGCAGAATCTAGTAGTTTTGGTTCAAATCCTGTATTTATCTTAAGAAATTTATGTAGACATTTATAATTTGGAATCAGTAATTCAAAAGGAGTAAAATACTGAACCTATAAGCTTCAAATTCAAATCCTAGCTCCGCTTGTGCTCACATAAGCAAGTTATCTCCTTTGTTATTGATAAATTTTGGATTTTGGGCAGGAATAAAGCCAGGGATTAGAGGGCCATCGATGGTTACCGGAGGTTTGATTGGGCTAATGGGTGGTTTCATGTATGCTTACCAGAATTCAGCTGGCAGGCTCATGGGTTTCTTCCCAAATGAAGGAGAGGTAGCTAAAGCCAAGTACAAGATTTAACTGCTTCCCTTTAATTTTCTGGTTCTTTTGGATTCCCTTTTGTAGTTTCCCCGAGATGTTATGAAAACAGTGGGCATTTCTCTCTTCTCATGAGAACTTTGTTGAAAGTAATATCTTTAATAATCAGTCTGTGGTTACCAACTTATTACGTTTGCTTGTTTTGCTACGAATCATGTATTATTGTGTGACTTGCTAATAATGATGAGTTGACAATGCATTATTTAGTATGATGATGTTATGAAATGAACTTAAATGAGAGAATTGAGATTTTTTGTTATTTTTTAATCAAGTAGATCATATGCTTCACATTCTTTATGCCACCAATTGATCATAGAAGTATTGGAGTTGCATTCTCTTCTTTTGTCTTGTTCTGTGTGTGCATAAATGAAGCATTAAGGATTCATATAGCCGACCCCAACTTGTTTGGGATTGAGGTGTAGTAGTTGTTGTTGTGTTACCTTTACTGAAAGAGAGGGATAGGATGGAAACGAGGTGGAATCCTATCAAGCAGCTTCACAGGAGTTATGCTATAAATAGTGGATCATGATGAGGCTGGTCTTTTGATTTTGATTCTTACTATCGTATCCTTATTTGGCTTCTTGAAGCTGAGTCATTCAATTTGTATAATCAGTGGATATACCCAAGTTTAACACATTTCCTCCCTTAAAGCCGGCAAACTTAGCACTAATTATTTTATTTTCCAGGAAAATAATCATTCATGTGAAAGTTTCTTTAATCCTATTTCAGTATGGGGAAATGTAAACAGAGAATAGCAATGACAGATATGATGTCGTGAGGCACCTATATGTAGACCTTTTGTGCAAGAATACAAAGAGCTTAGCTTATCTATTGATTCATTTCATAGAAAAAACGTGAAAGCTGTAAAAATATTTTTGACACTTAGCTCAGTGATAACAGACAAGCTAAGTTTGATCAAGATAGTTGTAAAAGTTTAAACAAGCTATATATCTGAACCTAGATACTAGAACAGCGAATAACTATCCATCTACATAGTAACTCATCTTCACAAGTAAAAACAGAAGCTTTTGTAGGGAATCAGTTAATTAAGAAGCAGGCATTGCTTCTGGAGGAGGGGAGCGCATTGCAAGTGATGACTTGCTTAAAGTTGTTGATGTTAACTCTTTCAGTGCAGGCGGGATATAGTAGCAAGTGCTTACCCTTGTTGTCCCTTTTGTAGTTTCCGGAGATGTTATGAAAACAGTGGGCATTTCTCACTTCTATATGACAATTTTGTTGAAAGTAATATCTTTAATAATCAGTCTGGTTACTGACTATTACGGTTTCTTGTTTTGATATGAATCATGGCTTCTCGTGACTTGCTAATAATGATGAGTTGACTATCATTATTTAGTGTGATGATGTTACGAAATGAACTTAAATGAGAGGATTGAGATTCATATAGCCAACCCCTACTTGTTTGGGACTCGGGCATAGTTGTTGTTAAATTTGAATTAACTAGATCTTATGCTTCACATTCTTTATGCCACTAATTGTTCATATAAGTATAATGGAGTTGTATTCTCTTCTTTTGGCTTGTTCTGTGTGTTCTTAAATGAAGTGCGAGGATTCATTTAGCCGACCCCAACTTGTTTGGGATTGAGGTGTAGTTGTTGTTGTTGTGTTTTCTTTTCTGAAAGAGAGGGATAGGATGGGAACAAGGTGGGATCCTATCAAGCTGCTTCACATGAGTTATGCTAGTAATATTGGTCTTTTGATTCTGATTCTTACTGTTGTATCCTTATTTAGCTTCTTGAAGCTGAGCCATTCAATTTGTTTCATCAATGAATATACCCTAAGTTTAACACATTTCCTCCCATAAAGCTGGTAAGTCAGCACTAAATTATTTTATTTTCCAGGAAAGTAACATTCCTGTGAAAGTTTCTTTTCAATATGCGGGAAATGCAAATAGAGAATAGGAATGATAACAGAAATGATATCATGAGAACACTTATATGTTGAACTTTTTGTGGAAGAATACAAAGAGATTAGCTTATTTATTGATTTATTTCAGAGAAAATGTGCAAGCTGTAAAAATACTTTTGATACTTAGCTTAGTGATGACAGACAGGCTAAATTTGATCAAGACAGTTGTAGAATTTCAAACAAGCAATAAATCTGAACCTAGAGGCTAGAACAGTGAAAATCTCTCCGTTTGCATCTTCATAAGTAAAAACAATAGCTTTTGTAGGGGAATCAGACATGCTTCTGGAGGAGGGGAGCATTGTAAGTGATGACTTTGCTTGAAGTTCTTGATGTTAACTCTTTCAATGCAAGGTTGGATATAGTAGCAAGTGCTTTACCCTTGTCGAAATGAT
Source organism: Solanum piurae (assembly GCA_029582685.1). NCBI lineage: Eukaryota > Viridiplantae > Streptophyta > Magnoliopsida > Solanales > Solanaceae > Solanum > Solanum piurae. Next base: position 21,805 of record JAJOOO010013929.1, on the reverse strand, counting down.
GTCAAGCAACAAAGGACATGATGTCTTTAATATTCAACTAGATGCTTCATCTTTATATTGTCGTTTAAGTTTTGCTGTTGCATTCTGGCAGATACCTCCAGAAATGTGTTTGTTGAATAGGGGTCGATGTTGTTAACTCTTTCAATGCAGGTTGGATATAGTAGCAAGTGCTTATCATTGTCGAAAATGATGTCAAGCAACAACGGACAAGAAGTCCTAACTATTCAACTAGATGTTTCATCTTTATATTGTTGTTGAAGTTTTGTTGTTGCATTCTGGTAGCTTACCTCTAGAACTGTGTTTGTTGAATAGGGATCAATGTGTTGCTCTCGTTATCTGGTTGCTTTATTGGCCTTCTCTGGTTACATGTTGCTTCTGTATGAGTAGCATTTACATCTGTGTCTGCCTTATTTTTCAATTTTCATTTTGCCCTTTGATGAATTGCTTTATCAGACTTGTTTTTGTTGGGGGTTGCTGGCTGTGGAAGGCCTTCGCGACTAAACATTACATTGTGTTTATGATCAAACCTATCGGTCAGAAAGTCCTCAAGAACGAGACAGTAATTTCCTTGAAACTACAGTGAAAATGCCTCGTTAAAGATTATACGACACACAAGAAGACTCCTTACCTTAGGTGTGGGATGAGTGTAACATTTGGTGAGTGCAAGTGAGAACACAAGCACTCGTGATTAACTGGAGCGTGTATAACATAACATGAGGTCTGACATTAAGAAAATAATGAATCTAACTTCAATGCCATGAAGATAAATGAATTTTGAGTCTAGCTCTACTTCAAATATTAGCTTACGAGGCTTGTAGATGCAATTATTTGGATAGTCATTGTACAATAAATTTGATTGAATAGTGATAGGCGCAATTGAGTACATAAAGATAAATATAACTACCGTTAATCAAGGATTAATGAACGATTAATCATTATACCAATTGAAATTTATTCACTAATCACTTTTCTCATGTTTCAAGCTTGAAGTAACTTAATAATTTGTCCACATGTAAGTAAGCTCTCCCCATTAATATTGACAAATAGCCTTTACAAAAAATAAAAATATAAAGTCTTTTATCTTAAAAAGGACTACAACTTTTTGTCGATAATTGCAATGAGAAAATGTGATGACATTAAAAATAATAATCAAATTTTAAGATATGTACTAGAAAAGAATTTAAGATGGTCAATTATGGACAACAAAAGGATGTTGTGTAACGAAGAATATTATTTAATGAAGTAGATGGCCAAAAGATTGGCATTTATTTTATTTGCTAATGCTAATAATAATAAATGCAATATTTAGGTATTGGGTTTTCAGTAACAGTCAAAAGTCTCCAACAGTTTATGTTTATTTTATTATTTTTAATTCAAAATATATTAATTCGACTATTTATATTCACACTTGTAAACGTGTAACATTAATTTAAGAAGAGTCCTTGCTAATTATGATTTTCTTCATTTACGAAACTCCAGTTTGAAAGCGCTAGTTAAGTATAAAAGAATCTCATTCATATTAATACACTCCTAGTGATTTTCAATAGTTTAGCTAATGTTGTTTTAAATATATCATGAATTTTTTTGTCTATTTTCACAAATGTTCAAACATTAAAAAAAAAAATTATAAAATATTATCAATGTTTAATAGCTTACAAGATTTTAGATTATGATCTAACATCTTCTCATTAAATTTTTAATTTGTTAAAAGAAGATCAGATCTTAATCTACAAAGTCCACAAGTTGCAAGAATAATTACAATAAATAACAAGTAAAAAATTTACAAATACTTTTATATCTTTTACAATAAAATGAGATTTTTTTTAAAAAAAAGGTCATATTTTCAAAGAAAAATTAATTAAAAAGGAGACTAGAATATGAAGTCAAATAGACAATGATGATTGTACCTCCCACCAAAAATATTAATGGTGAGTAATAAAATATCTTCCCAACCCAAGTCAAGGACAAAAAAATCAGTTTCAACAATTTTTTTCTGAATTTTATTACAATGTTGAAAATCAAGATTTTTTATTTTTTTCTGACTTTCTTTTTAGTATTTTCTTCACCACTAGTGGCTTCCTAAAAATGGAATATGCCTTGTCTAAAGTTGGCTTTTTTCTCTGGTTACTTCATTAATCATGTTCTTCAATCTTTTTGCTTAAGATTTCTTCTCTGAGTATCAGGTATGCTTTTTTTCACTTTTTTTTTTGATAATCTGAAGATATGGGTAGTTTTAATTCTTGAAAAAATTGAATCTTTTTGTGTAAACCTGAAATTTTTTGAATCTTTTTGTATAAACTTGGAACCCCTTTTCATTCTTGAAAAAAAATGGTTCTTTTTGTATAAACTTGAAAAAAATTGAATCTTTTTGTATCAACTTGAAACCCCTTTTCATTCTTGAAAAAAAATGGATCTTTTTGTTTTTCTTGTTTTAGTTTTTTTGTTGTTGGGGTGGGGCGTGGGGGGTTCTTTATGTTTAGCTAAATTCTGGTGTTAGGATGCAAGTGGTAAGCTTCATTTTCTTTATGTATAGCTAAATTCTGGTGTTAGGATGCAAGTGGTAAGCTTCAATTCTTGGTAGTTTTTAGAAAGCATTTGAGATATTTTATTTTTTTTGGGTTATTGTGGATGGGAATTATTTGTTTGCCAGTAAATCTGAGAGGAATTCAGTGAATTCTTTTTTGTGATGATGAAAATTAGGGGTTTCAGTCTCTATATAGAAGATCTATAAGGCTAAGGCAGTGAGTAGTTGGGACCTAACCCTTTACCCTAGACCTTTTTTTAAAAAAATAATGAAAAGAAAAGATTGCAACTTTGGTTAAAGTGCTTTTTTTTATATGATGAAGGGTATGAGTTGAGGTTAAATGAAGCTATGGAGATTCAGTTAGCCGACCCCACTTGTTTGAGACTGAGAGTTAGTTTTTTTTTCTTTTCACCCTTCCCTAGGAGCTTCGGCCTTTTGGTTCCTTGGTGAGTCGAATCCACAACCTTAAGATTGGAGGTGGAGGGTGCTTACCATCTAGGCAACCCCTCTTGTCAAGAGGTAGTTGTTTGGTTAAAGTGCTTTTATTTGATATGATGAAGGGTATCTGATGAGCTTAAATGAAGCTATCTGGATTCAATTAGCCGACCTTAACTTGTTTGGGACTGAGAGGTAGTTTTTTTTTTTTTTCACCCCATTCCTAAGAGCTCCCGCCTTTTGCTCCCTTGGTGACTCGATGCTCCAACCTTAAGGTTGGAGTTGGAGGGTGTTTCCCATCTGAGCAACCCCCTCTTGTCAAGAGGTAGTTATTATATTGGTTACAGTGCTTTTAGGACTATGAACAAAAGCGTTTGTCCAACACTTACACTAAATTAAGTTCAAGCTGTTCTTTATAAATTGGTGTTCTTTTGATTTCTCATTAGTGACAACTGCTATGGTATTTGCTTAACTTCTCCACAGGATAGTTGGATCTTTGAAATGTGTTATGGATGTGAATGTTAAAGCTGGGAGCTGGTGAACTTTTTGTTAACGAGGCGGGGTGTATGCTGGAATTGTTCCTGTTGTCTTCTGGATATCTATGATGTGCTAAACGGGTAGATAATATTTCACGATGAGGCCTTCTCAAAACCCTGAGGATATCAACGAGTTTAACAGATTCTATAACCAACCCATAGAGTATCAAGAATCCTATTTCCTGCCTTCCATTAACAATCCGAACAACAACCAATCGTTCTATACTGATGTCTCTGCCTTAAAACCCGACCAACACTGTTATGTTGAATCATCCGCGGGAAATTCTAGTGAACTTGTTTCTGATTCACCTCCTATTGTTAATTTCAACCCCATGATGCAGCAAGGTTCTGATTCATATCGTTCGGACATGCATCATTCTCCTGATGATACATTTCAATCATCGGGTAACAGTTCGTGCTACACTAGTGATGTTACTGACCTGAAGCACAAGTTAAGGGAACTTGAAACTGCAATGCTGGGGCCAGATTCAGAAAGCATGGAATCATATAATACTATCCCTGTGGCTGCAGCCAATCAAGTTTCATCGGAGTCGGATAAATTGGTTGGAATGATGGAGATGATGCCTAGCGGAGACTTGAAAGAAGTTCTAATTGCTTGTGCTAAAGCAATAGCGGAGAATAATTTGATAACAGCTGAATGGTTAATGTCAGAACTACGCACAGTGGTATCCGTTTGTGGGTCTCCGATACAACGTTTAGGAGCTTATATGCTGGAAGGTTTAGTTGCTAGATTGGCCTCCTCGGGAAGCTCCATCTACAAGGCCTTAAGGTGCAAAGAGCCTACTAGTGTTGAGCTATTCTCGTACATGCACTTGCTTTATGAAATCTGTCCATACTTCAAGTTTGGATATTTGTCAGCAAATGGTGCAATTGTTGATGCCATGAAAGATGAGAATTCGATTCATATAATCGATTTCCAGATTGCTCAGGGTAGCCAGTGGATCACCTTAATCCATGCTCTTGCAGCCCGGCCTGGTGGACCTCCAAGAATCCGCATCACAGGGATTGATGACTCTACATCAGCTTACGCCAGAGGAGGAGGGATTGAAATCGTAGGTCGAAGATTGTCAAGCATTGCTGCATCTTGCAATGTACCTTTTGAATTTCATCCCGTGGCTGCTTCTTGTCCAGATATTGAGATTGAGCATCTTAAGGTTCGTCCCGGGGAACCATTGGCTGTTAACTTTGCGCTTGTCTTGCACCATATGCCTGATGAGAGCGTTGGAACTCAAAATCACAGAGACAGACTTCTGAGGATGGTTAAAAGCTTATCTCCCAAGATTGTTACCTTAGTGGAGCAAGAGTCCAACACTAATACAGCCCAATTCTTCCCCAGGTTTTTGGAGACACTGAACTACTACCTATCCGTATTCGAATCAATAGATGTGGCTCTACCTAGAGACCATAAGGAACGAATCAACGTTGAGCAACACTGCTTGGCCCGTGAAATTGTGAACATACTAGCATGTGAAGGGGCAGAGAGAGTGGAGCGACATGAGCTTCTTGAAAGGTGGAGGTCACGATTTGCTATGGCCGGGTTCAAACCATATCCGTTAAGCTCCTCAGTAAATGCTACTATCAAGACCCTGCTGGAGAATTACTACCAAAGCTATACGCTTAATGAGAGAAATGGCGTGCTCTATCTTGGCTGGATGAATCGAGATTTAGTTGCTTCTTGTGCATGGAAATAGTCTCTTATCGGAAACAACATCTCTACCCTGCAAAGGTAGAGGTAAAGTCTGTGTACATCCTACCGTAATTAGGTGCATATAACTTGTAGCTTGATAATGGTAAGATATAGCAGCACCTTTTTTTTTCCTTATCTGTTTGTATTAAGTTATAAGACAGGTAATTTAATCTTGTTAGGATCTGTTCTATCAGAAACTAATTGAAGTCTTTTTTCATCTTTCACATTGTGCATTTTATTGTTAGCACAATTTACTCCATGAGTAGTCTTATTCCAGTTTTGATCTCTGCAATCTGCCAACTCATGTTCATAGTTCATTCGGTTTGTCACTTTGTTCGATATGAAACAACACATTCAGGATGTATATCAATTGAAAATTACAGAAAATACATTAGCCAAGTGCACACTCATCATAATTACAGAAAATATGATACATTGAAAAGTTCATCATAATTCCTAGAAAATGTCATTGATCTGTATTCATGGGAGAAAGATATTGGAGGTCGACATTTGCTCCGTCATCCATTTCCTAATATACTCTAGGTATATGTACACAAAGAACACTAGGTGAAGATGTATTATACAGCATGACGCGACGAGTCGTAGAAGTATTTATACTTCAACTAGAGATATCTTTGTAATCCACCAAGATGCAGGAAGAAATATAGATGGTGGCTTCTTATTGTTAAGCTCTTAGACTTGATTGTAGAGACGATTCACGGGCCAAGAAGTATCTTTCCATAGTTTTGGAGAGACGGAGTAGAAGGTTGTAAAGGCAAAGTTTCGAAACTAGGTCCTTGAACACGATTATCTATAGCTCCAAATCGGCTCATGCCACTATGTACAATACCATAGCGCGCTGCAACTGCAGCTGGCTGTATTAGCATCATACCAGAACGTGAAACTTGAACTTGGTGATGGAGGGTGTGGAGTTGCCCGTTGTTCCCATAATCCAGACGATATCCAGTACCAACGCCTAGATCCAGACTAAGTGAGTTGGTCTCTCCTGCCCTGATCCTTGAACTGCCGGTTACAGGTGAGGATCCTGTCATTTCATGGTTATTATTTTTTGCAGCAGGTACATCGTGGTTATGTTTTCCTTCATATGTGGTGATAACAGCTTTGGGATCATGAGAAGCCCTCTCCACGTGTTTCCTGACAGGGCATCCAGCATTGGTGCACTTGTAATAGCTCCTGCATGACATGAAAATAAGAAAAAATGATTGACCATTCGGAAAAGAAAATGCTCGAAATCACTAGCTTCTGGACATGATACAAAAGCTTACCAGAGATCTATAAGAATCATGATGAGTGCGAATGTTTGATGAACTTAGTGATAAATGGTCTCTAATTCATCTTAAATTCCCAACTATAGAATGTTGGCTTACAACAAAGAAGATCTTGGGGATCGATGGATTAAGGATCTGCTATCCTAGAGACCTCATTGTCTCTTTTAGGCGCTTACCTCTCGTCAAGAGAAGGCATGATATCACAAGTGTCACACTTTCTTAGGCTACAACACCGATCATATTTAAATGACTACTTTATAGACTAGCCAACACAACCAACAACCAGTAATGACCTTTGTCAGATACTTGTTACATTGCAAGATATATCAGGTCTGTGTACACGACAATAATGTAACATGAGGTCACATGTTCAGATAACTACAAACCATAGACATTACATACCTAGGATTAGGATTGCCTCGGACCACCTTCTGTCCATATTTGCGCCACTTGTACCCATCATCCAATATATCAACTTCACTGACTGTTTGAACAACAACGCGTGGTTCACGGATAGGCTTAATCACTGGTGTTATATCCATCCCACCATCCATTTTCCTGCTTAAAATATTAACCAATTATCAGATCTATTGCAGGAATAAATTGAAGGTGCTCCAATAGTTTTACCTTCTTTTCGCAAATTGATCATCCTCATCCATATCATCATTAGTGCCATGCATCTGTGACCCTGCTCCTTCAAAACCACCAGTGTCCGCTTGCTGAGGTGATACAGGAGTACTACTAGGCTCAGTTTTACTAGTTTGGACATTGTTGTTGAACTTGTCTTCTACATAGACTGAGAATCAATAAAGGTTGACTCAGAATAACATTACGAAAACTTCTTCAGAATAACCACTTTATGTTCAATTGAGAGGGAAATGAATACCAAAAGAGCTACTTGTTTACCTTGTTGACCCCTGAAACACGCTTCTTTCTCACATTTATCTTCTTGGATAGACATGAGAGCACCAGGAGAAAATCGGCGGCTCAGTTGGGGTTTAGGATGATCATGAGAACCTTTATAAACAATCTCTGTTATTTGTCCTTCAGGTGACCGCTCAAATATCTTTTTCACTTCGCAGTTTGGATATGTACATTTGTAATAGCTTCTCGGAAATTCACTTCCTTTAACAAGTTTCTGGCCATACTTTCGCCAGTTATACCCATCATCTGATGATCTATCAGATGTTACTGATGATACTTCTTTATGATCGGCATGTGATCCTTGCATGCTAGCACTAGATTGACCTCTCGGATTCATGGCATCAACGTTAATAGGTTCATATAGACTCTCTTCTTTTGATGAAGCATCAACATTAATAGGTGCAGATAAACTCAGTTCTTTTGATGTTTCTATCTCGTGTTTAGCTAGAGATGAAGGTACTAACAATTGAGGATGACTTTGATCTTGAACTTCTTTCAGTGGCTCATTTTGTTGTTGGTTGAGACCTGTAGAAATCTAGATTACAGAAGCATATTAGGAATGTAGGAACTGACTACTAGTAAACTAATATTCTTTTCTGTAATCAAATCATTCAACAAGATAGTAGAAATTAGATCTAAATATTTATTTTTGAAGATCTACCTACAAGAAGAGAAAACTCATCAGAAGAGGGTCCAAAAAAAATGTGTGCAAGGCAAAATTTATACTCTGTGGAACCTTTAAGATATACGGGGAGATAGATGCTTCTGAACTCAGTAAAAAAAGGAAGCTCCATCCACCCACCATGCAACATAAAACAAGAAGGACGAGGAAGATATTGGGAAAATAGCCACTAGATGTGTGATACATGTTGATTTTCTAAAAGTTCAAAAGAATTACTACCATTTAAAAATAAAAAAAGAAATTCAAAAGAATTACTTTGACAAACTAATTTGCAGGGTTACTTATAACGTGCATTCTGTCATGATTTTACAGTCACAGAAGAACAGATTTAAGTTAGTTATTGTACATTCCCTGCAAAGTTAATTGGATGGATGCATCATCAATCAAATTTATGATTTTTAATTGTAATAACTTCTGGAATTTGTTAATCGAATATTTCTTTAATAGTAATGTGACAAATCATACAAGAGGTAAGAAGGATCAGCAACAAGGCATAGTAGATGAAAGGTCACATCCACTGGTTTAACAATTCATTTCTTGACATTATGCATGACCACACTCAAACTACTGCTCACAGTGCTATCAATTTACCGACATAACCAAATTAATGATACTCTACTTGTGTGAAAAGGACTGTAGTGCTGCCACTTAAGAAACATGAGTCTCTTCGATATGAAGAAGAAAAAACAGATGAGCAAATCAAAGCTACTTTACTTCCGGATAGCATGTTACAACACCATTTAAAACCTGCACATTTGACATTAACCTCAAATAGATGCCATATCAAGAGAATGGCACAAGAACAGGAACCTGAACCTCAGAGTTAAACTTTCATTTTTTCCAAGTTAAACATTAGTCAGTTGTTAAAGAGGGCTACTGCTAATAAAAAAGCTCTTGTTTCATTTGTTTTTTGTTTCTAATCCAACATCAATAATATTTTCTAATAGAGCATTACCACAGGTTCAGTTGCTAATGATCCTGATGAAGAACTAGATCCACCGGCATATTTGTACTCAAAGCAGCTTGCTTTTCTTTCAATGTATGTTTTGCCACTAGCATAACCTCTTGTCAATAAGAATGCAGCAGCCCCACCAGAGCCTTGCACTGTTTGAAATTTGGAGAAGGAACCTGTAGTCGGAGATGGCTCAGCCTGCAGGTTATAAGTGAAATAGACTAAGTGTTTTGATAGGTAAATGAAATAAACTTTAAGTTATTGATCACAATTTTCTTTTCCAAAGGGAAACACATTCATCCATAGACAGACATGGGCACATGGTACATATATTTACTACTCTTTCTCAGTTTTCTGCTTCGTTGAGGAGGGAGAAAAGTTTTTTTTACGTCACCTTCAGGTTCATTTCTTTTCATTTGGGTGGAGGAAGAAAGATGCTACTTATAGTAGTGCAAAAGATCATTTATCTGCAACAGAACATTAGCATTTACGTCCGAATAAGACAAACATTTAGGCAAGCTTTAAAAAGCATATAAGTAGGTCAGAAGAACAATGTAGGGAATTTACTGATGCCATTATCAGGACAGAACATTAAAAAATAAACATCTTTTTCCCACCAGGAACAACATAGTGGAAAAGCTGAGCACCTTGCGAAAAGGAAGATTCATTATGTGAAAAAACAACACTGATGCCTAACTGAGCTTTTTTCCCCGCAGAAGAACGAAGAATATGTATTCTGGTGAAGGCCAGAAGCATAATTCTATTTAAAAACGCAATATGCACCAATACAGTACATCGTTCATGTAAGCATCAGAACCAACGGTGATAATTTGCACAGATAAACGTACTTATATTTATAGATAAATATTATATTCTTCAATGAGCACTTAGCTATATGCAGAAGAATCAAACCAACAAGTTGCAAATTGCAAATGCCAATGAAAAGAACCAAATATCTAATCAATAATTCAAACCGTACTTTAAGAAAGCAACAATCACATAAAAAATCCTCAAATCCTCCACTGATTAGTATATTATGACGCAATCAAACTGAACAAAAGAAGGAAAAAAGTTTTACTAATAGTTTGCATTTCACTCAATTGAAGACAGCACAACTATACACCTTACTCTTAACAACACTTAAACTAATTAGATTATCTTAATAATTGTTAAAATTCCCTAATTATTTTTCCTTATAGCTTATCCTTCGTTTTCTTATCAATCAAAACATAACAACAGCTAATTAGTACTCGTAATCACCTCAACATCCTGGATCTACTGAAATTCTCCGATTAAAAAAAGCATCGTAGTCAAAATAACTTCATTTCTTCAGCTAATGTGTTACATTATAACAAAACAAGCTTAAATTTCGTCCGATAATAATGGTTAAAAATAACAGAGAAATGTGAGAAATAGAGATTGAGAACTGACTTTGATGTTAGAAAGGAGAACAGGAGATTCGAGGAAGGAGGAAGGACTGAGACCGGGAGGTATGGTGATACAGGCGGACCTAGAGATCGGAAGCATAGCAGGAGTCATGAGCTTGTACTTAGCACCGCCGTTCGATCCGGCGGCGTTGTGACGGAAACCGCCGGAGGAGGTTGTTCCATCTCTGAGTTGTTGCTCGGAAGTAGAGTGCAGCTGCTGCTGCTGAGAGTGAGAGTCTTCCATTGACGATTCAGAAGAGTTTTTTTTTTTTTGGGTGTGTTGGAGAAGACAACAGTCAAAAGGAGTGTACCCAACAGAGTGACCGGGGGCAGTGGGCAGGGGTAGTTTCGACATTTTACATAAAACGGTAATTTGGCACCTTTATAAGAAAGGGAATTAAATTTTTTTCTTTTAATTTACAATTTTCTTGTGGGCAAAAATTTAATGGTTGGGGTTTACATCGAACTAATAAATAATGATAAAAATAAAAGTATAAGATACGACATGAATACTAAATAATAGTCCTAAAAAAAGAGGATAGGAAGAGGAGATTAGTCACATTCCTCTCTCATTTAAGAGTACGACAACACTCAACTACCTAATGCTCTTATACTATAATCCTCGACTTTCATATCAATTTTATCTAGCGTTGTTATGTCTTTGGAAAGTTAAAGATGTTTTGTGTCTTGTTTAATCACGCTTTCTAGTTTTTCTTGGCCTATGTACATCTACCTCTCCTAAAACGTGTTTTAGTTTATTTCTCACTCCTCTTTGTTGGTGCATCCGCACACCTCTTTTCATATGCTTGAACTATCTCAACTTGTTCGCCACAGAGGCTACTCCTACCTAGTCTTGTATAAATTCGTTCTTAATCTCATATTGTCTAGCATGTCCACATATTCATTTGAACACTCTCATCTCCGCTACCTTCATATTTTGATTGTGTGTGTTCTGGATTGAACAACACTCTGCCCCATACAATAATTCAGACTGAACCACCGTGTTGTAAAACTCTTTTAAGCCTTGATGATACATTTTAACCACACAGTATTCTATAAGTGAGTCTACATTTCTTTCATTTTATTTCAATATGTTGTACGACTTCATCATCAATCTATCCATTTTCTTAAATTTCGTATATCCAAACTACTTGAAATTGCATTTCTTAGATATAACTTGTATATCGATCTTCTAATAAGTTAATTAGATATAGATTTTTTTGGTGAAAATAGATATTTATATAACATATTGTGTGTGTACTTTTGATATTACTAAGTGAGAGACGATTGGACGCAAGTTGACTATGGGACATGGGATGTCATATGTGGGTGTTATTCATGAGTTGTCTCTATCCAAGTACTATATGCAAATAATTTCCCTCTCAATAATTGCCATTTTCAATTATATTCCTTTACGTTGGGTTTCATCTATGTTATTGGAATTCGGTTAAGATACGTACACTTGTATAATAATAGAAAAATAATGCAAGTTGAGTACATTTGGGGTGGGTTGGGGGTCCTCTTTTAAGAAAAAGAAATCTTGGTTGACATGGGTAATATTCAGTTATCGTATAGTTTCTTTTTCAATGTATATTATTATACTTTTGATATCTTGTTTTCACATTTTTTTTCGGTAATCCTGATTCAAATATCGTCTCTTTGACGAGAGGAAGTTGCTCGGATGGTAAACACCCCTCACTTTCAACTCGAAAGTTGCGAGTTCGAGTCACCAAAGGAGCAAAAGGGGTGGGAGCTCCTAGGGGAGGGTAAAAAAATATATATATCGTCTCTTTTGAGTTGGGGATTTATCGGGAATAGTTTTTCTATTCCGTAAAGATAGAGATAAGGTTTGTGTACATCTTATCTTCCCAATTTTTATTTATCGTCTTCTGTATCCATGAATCAAACGATTTCCTCTAATTTATAGTTTAAACTAAGACGCTAAGTAAAGTATGTCAAATTTATAAAAAGAAAACACTTTTTAAAGTTTTATGTACTCTTAGTGACTGATTTTACTAGTTATAATTCATCAAGAAGAAGAAGAAGCAACAAAGGAATCCATATGAGTTGTAGTAAAGTGATGAAACTGATCAACCCTTAACTAGAAGTCTTGTCGAGTCTTGGATATGTAGAATTTTTTGTTGGAAGCGTCAACCCAAATGGACCTAGCAGTCCGCGACTCAAATTTAATCGAAGCTTTAATACATACAAGGTGGGAAAAACCCCAAAAAAGCAAAGGAAGAGCAATAACCACGTCTAACGTTTGATAATACGCTAAATGTGAAATACTTTGTAAATATAAATATAACTTAAATAGTACATAAAAATTGGCCATCCAATGCAAATCCTAGGTTTGGAAAAAGCCCATCTAATTTTGAGGGCCATGACATAAACGAATCCATTACTTAACTTGTTTGGGCCAAACAACTGGACTTTTCAGTATAGACCATGGGCCTGGATGGCAGGCAGTACGCAAGTTTTTGCCCGTACTGTCCCTATTTCGAGATGGTCTTTAATTTTAATCATACGATTTATGTAACGAATATTTATTATTCAAAGTATCCTTAACCATGACTTAATTTTGCTATATAAACTTCTTTAAAAAATATTTTCCATTGGAGCATAAATTTAGTGTTATCTAATTTGAGACAATTTTTTATTGTTAATATTAAAAAGAAAAAAATCATTAGGCACAAGTTCATACTATTGAACTTATGTCTCAAAACATAGGTATATAAAATTCACAAGAGACAAGTTAGGTCTTATAAGACATAAATTTAGTGTATAAACCTAAGATATAGTGATTTAGAACTGAACTGATAAAATATAAATTGTAAGTCGTATCTAACGATTTTTTATAGTCTTAAGACTTTATTTTATTTTAATTGTTTAGGTACCCATTTTTTATTTAGTAAAATGCTAAAAAGTAAAAATAAAATTAAAGACCATGAATTTAAAAGCTAAAAATTAAAATCACCAAAATAAGCTAAGAGCACCCAAATTCTCCTTGCGTCACACGCCAAACCATTCCATGTCGGCGGATTGAAAAGTCATAAATTACTATTGACATTAATACCATGACTTTCTGAATTATATGTGTCTATTATCTTATTTTTAGAATTCAATATTTAACAAATAAGTATTGAATTTTTAAATTTGGCGCGAATTATTAGTTTCATTCATAATTTTAAAAATATCCTTTTACTTGATCAGCTAAACTTAAATACACCTTCGATTTTATAACATTTCGATTTTTTATTAAGAGTTTCATGCTCCTACAAAAATTTGAGACCACTTATTTTGTCATGTAGTAGATCGAGATGTTTCTAAGTTAAATCAATCAAGTAGAGGTGTGTTTTACGATGATCAATAGTTCGAAATGAAACTAATAATTTGCACCAGTTTCTGAGTTATTTTTAGTAGTTATATCATAATTTAGATAGGTTAAAATTTTGTAATCAATAAACTTTAAATCCTGATCCAAACGTATAACAAAATTATCTTAAATCACTAAAAAGCCGTCCATTTTTTCTATTATTTGCATGGTCGGTTAAAATAAGTACAAATTAAATATCATTTAGGTTTTTACTGGGCCGTATTTTTACCCAAAATATTTTCCCACGTGTAATCCGGATTCTAAAAATATTTTAATTTTCATCTAATCCGAGTAATTAATTGACCAACAACTACTAAACCCAACTTTAAACGGTGGTTTAATAAACTTGGTCAACTAAAAGTCTAAACTTAACCATAGTTAAAACCTTCCTATAAATACCAGCAGCCATAAGCCCTTGTATTTTTCTTTTTCTCATGCCTTGTTGTTCCGTTTCGTTACTTTTTTTGAGAAAAAAAGCAAAAGAGTTCAGCTTTTTCGCTTCTCAGTTCATTGAAGAAGAAGACAAATTCACGTAACGTTCGCACTACATGGTAAAAATTTCTTTATTCAATTTAATTTTTTTGTTTTTATCGATAAATCCAACAGTTTAAACAACTGATTTTTCATTTTTTTGTGTTTTTTTTTTCATTTTTATGTTCGAATAGCTTGATTTTAGTTGTTTTTGCTGTAAAAAGTGCAAAAAAAAAGGCTTAATTTTGAAGAAAAGTTGACGAGTAAATCCAAATGTTCAAATACATGCTTTTAGTTTTGTTTTCAATTTGAATAGTTTGGAATTTAGTTGTTTTTGCGGTAAAAAGTGTTACAAAAAAGTTCTATTTTGGCGAATTTTGAAGAAAATTTGATGAATAAATCCAAATGTTCAAAAACATGCTTTTAGATTTGTTTTCAATTCGAATAGCTTGTAATTTAGTTGTTTTTGCTATAAAAAGTGTTATTTTGGTGAAAATTTCAACTAATTTGGAGTTTTTTTTTAAAAAAAAAAATCTGGGTGAAGGTGCAGAGCGTGAGTGTGGATCCGGATCGGGAATCGGAGCCGTTCATTGAACTGGATCCGACGGGGAGATATGGGCGGTACGACGAGCTATTGGGTTATGGAGCAGTGAAGAAGGTGTACAGAGCGTTTGATCAGGAAGAAGGGATTGAAGTAGCTTGGAACCAAGTGAAATTGCGTAATTTCATGGATGATCAGCAGGTGATTGACCGGCTGTATTCGGAGGTCCGGCTATTGAAAACCTTAAAGCATAAGAATATAATTGCATTGTACTCTGTTTGGAGGGATGAAAATCGCAACACGTTGAATTTCATAACAGAGGTTTGTACCTCGGGGAATTTGAGAGAGTATAGGAAGAAACACAAACACGTATCGATGAAGGCAGTGAAGAAGTGGTCCAAGCAGATTCTTAAGGGATTGAACTATTTGCATACTCATGAACCTTGTGTTATTCACAGGGATCTTAATTGCAGTAATGTCTTCATTAATGGCAATATTGGTCAGGTATATCATTGACCCCTCTTGCTTTATCTGATATTATATCATGTTTTGTCGAGCAGAAGGTCTATCAGAAACAGTAGATGTAGTTGGTGTTGCTTTATCTGTTATTCTATCATGTTTTGTCGAGCACCCTGCAGGATCAATAGATATGTAGTTGTTGTTGCTTTATCTGTTATTCCATCATGTTTAGTCGAGCAGCCTGCAGGTTCACCGAATATGTTGTTGTTGTTGCCTTATCTGTTATTCTATCATGTTTAGTCGAGCAGCCTGCAGGATCACCGGATATGTTGTTGTTGTTGCCTTATCTGTTATTCTATCATGTTTAGTCGAGCAGCCTGCAGGATCACCGGATATGTTGTTGTTGTTGTATTATCCTTATCTTTATTAACTCTTCAATGTCATAGCTATTTTGTTCAACCCAAAAAAGGATAATGTTGATTATACCTTTGATGAAAGTATTTAATGTATGAACATTATAGTGTTGTTCTTATGGTAGTATTCATTTCACCAATTGTTATTTCAACTTGGAAAGAAAAACAAGATTTGATTTTTATTTGATTCATGTTAGTCTTTATTGTTATCCATGTCTTAATTACCTTGCTTATGTCTTTTTTATGAACTTCAGAATTTCGAAGGGAGTATGAATGATTGTGTTGTGTTTGTGAAATAGGTTAAGATTGGTGATTTGGGTTTTGCAACTATAGTAGGGAAGAGTCATTCAGCACATTCGGTTCTTGGAACCCCAGAGTTCATGGCACCAGAGTTGTATGATGAGGATTATACTGAGCTGATTGATATCTACTCGTTTGGGATGTGTGTTTTGGAGATGGTGACATTGGAACTACCTTATAGCGAGTGTGATAACGTGGTGAAGATATACAAGAAGGTAATATCCGGAGTGAGGCCTAAGGCCATGGACAAGGTTAAAGATCCCGAGGTCAAGAAGTTCATTGAGAAGTGTCTTGCTCAGCCTAGGGTTAGACCCTCTGCTTCTGAACTCCTTCAAGACCCTTTCTTTAATGATATTAATGATGATGACGAAAACGACGATGAAGAGTATACTAGTAACAACTTTTGGCATGCTTAGGTCAGCCATAGCTATTATTTGCTAGTATATTAGTTAGTTGTATAAGGTTTTGTTGTGGAGTTTTTGGTGTTGATTTGTTGCGTGTAGTGTTTTTGCCTTTTCTTCCAAAAAGAAGGAAAGAAAATGGTTTTACTTTTTATTGTGAAACTATTGCAAAAGAAAAAACAATAGAAAAGAGTGGATTTTGGTTAAGAAATTTGTACATACATTTGTTACTAAATACTATTTGAAGATTGAATGTTTGGCTTGAATTCATTTTATTGTATTTCTGATTGGACAACACATGTAAATACTCACTCGCATCAAATATTTATATCAAATCATGATTACATATGATTATATATGTATTAATTTGACGTAAACATGCTAACCTTTCATACCCTTGAAGTGATAGGAGAACTAAATCTTCATATTGGGATAAGTCAAAATTTTGGAATTGGTAAAAGCAAAAATGGGGATTGATTGAAATTTTAACAAAAGAAAACAAAAATAACCTTTGGTATGATGTAATGGCTTTTTATTTATTTAGGAAAAAAAGCATGAGGTGGAACTTGTAAGCAAAGTAAAGAAGCAGTTGACATATATACTCAAGTTGTCGCCACGCTGTCGCATTTTCTATTTGTTGGACTAAACAAATCCCATTAATTTTAAAATATTATTATAAAATTAATAAAGAAAATGGCCAATAATATTTGTTGGCGTGTGTTGCATTTGCCATTTCCCACTTTAAACAAATCGAATCACAAAAGGATAAGTCAATACACACCACCACCAAATTTTGTCGTGTCGTGTCGTGAATTGATAAATATTTCTTCATTTTTGATAAAAAAAAAGTATTATGGTCAGAGTTTTGAAAATAAAGACATTTTAAAAATAATATCTCAATCTCCACGAAGTAGAAACAAAACTTTATCTCTTCTGATTCTGTATATGAAATTAATTTGGATGAATCTTAATTAGTTGAATTTAAGTATTTTTTTCATGTTTGATAAAAAATCTAGATTTGAACTTTGAGAAAAAGTTATTTTTTGTAAGAAACATATTGCGTTCAAAATTAACTTTGAACTAAATTTGAATAAATCGAACTCGAAAACAAATATAAAAAATAAAATAAAAAATTATTTGCACTACATGGAAAAAGAAAAAGTTTGAAACGGAAAAGTAGGAAAAGGTCCAAAAAAGAAAAAAACAGCTGTTTTTTATACGGCGTAGGGCCATATGTAACATGATAATTTCTTCACAAGCGTCGCCCGCCGGTTTGGTTTGTAGGGTCCAATAACGGTCTTTTTTTATTTCTAGTCGGTGTTCATATTCGCATTATAGGAAAGTATATCAAGAATTTTTTCATATCTAAAATTTAAACTTGAGATCTTTAATAAATGAAGAAACAACCTCATCTACTGCATCATATTATTTAATGATGATATTTTCTATTCACGGTTGTATAAAATAAAAATAATGCCAAAATTAAAGAAAATGTAGTTGTAATTACTATTTATATCAAATCATATCAATTTCTGATAAATTCTTAAAGAAAAAATTGTTTCATTAAATACTTTGGATATCGAAAGATTACGGTCAAAGATTTTTATTTTTTTCTCTTATTGAAATTTTCTGGTGATGAGAACTCGTTTAATTAGTTTAAGATTAATGTAATCATCACTTAAGCCATCAAAAGCAGACAAGTGGCTGCTTCTCTAAAGAAAAAAATAAATGTTAGGCACGTTTTTCATAACACAATTTTTTAGTAAAGGTTGTATTAGGACATAATATTTCTTTTTGGTCTTGTTAATTCAGAAAAAGTTAATGTTTTATCTTTTTAGTAATTACGGATTATTAACTGATGAAGTAATTAAAAAAAAATCACATGTTGATGTATATATGGATGACAAGTTAATCCGAAGTAATCAGCGGTTAAATTTATTAAAAATCTTTTATCTTGTTAGTAATTATTGATTGACGCATGTAATGCGATCTCTAAGGAAAGTGGTCAAATACGAAAATGATGTGTATTAGACATATTAAAAAAAAAAAACGTTTGATATATAAAACGTTGCCCTGTAAAATAGAGGTGCGTTAAATGAAGGGGTCAATTTTGATTTGTATTAAGGTTTAGACAAACTACATCTATTGTAAGCACAACTCGGCGCTCTAAACTCCCATTATTTGTGTGGTCTATGGAAGGGTCAAATCATATTGGGTTCTATTGAATGAAACATTGTTTTGTATTTGTGTGAGAGTCTATTTACATGATCTGAACCCGTGATTTCCTAGTCGAATGGTGTGGACGCTTACCGTTGAGGATGGGTTGTATGATAATATATCTTATTTTGTTAGAAAGATAAGTAATAGCTTTTGGATGCCTAATCATGACGCACGCGTATCGACATGGTATAGTATGGGTGTGAGATCCATATTGTATTAGGTCAATCGATTTTGGGTACTTCGATCAAAATTGACATGGAAATTCAGGACATACATTATACAATGTAAAAGCTAAGGTGAAATTGAAGAAGATCACAAAACTTGTATATAGAAATTTCTACATCAGTCATTTCATCTCCTTCTTCTAACTCTCATCTTGATCAATATTTTCTCCTTGATGAAATACCTTGCATACCGTCTCATAATTTAAACAAACAACTCTATTTTTAAATATTTGAACTATTTTTAAGCCGAATCCCTGCACCCATATCCATCCCGCCAAATCTTAAAACTCATGAAGGATCCAACCT
This sequence comes from Solanum piurae, assembly GCA_029582685.1. Lineage (NCBI taxonomy): Eukaryota > Viridiplantae > Streptophyta > Magnoliopsida > Solanales > Solanaceae > Solanum > Solanum piurae. Next base: position 2,617 of record JAJOOO010013929.1, on the reverse strand, counting down.
CTAGATCCGTACCCATATCAGTCACCCGCACACCGAGTCTGATCAACTTATTAGATATTCATATTCTTGAAACATTTTCCTGTACCACAAAACCAAGTGAATAGCAATTCAGTCATAAACAATTATTGATTGGATACGTACGACCAATCCATTCTAACTAGAAGAATTTTCGAACTTATAGGTAAGCTCCAACAGTAAAGACACCACAACTTTGTAATATTCATAAAAGATATGATCTTTGTCCAATTCCTAGTTACTATAGTATGAATATGAATATTACAAGGTAGATTAGAGATCAAGTCAAAACATGAAAACATTGGAAACTATGAACAAAAACAAGGTCACAAAGACAAGAAAATGCCAAAAAAAATGGATAATACTATGTTGTGAAATCATGTTAACACACTTAGTAACCTTGTACACTGTCAAACAACAACATTTCATCTAGCTAAATAGATGGACAATCTTCTCAAGTTCATTGTAAGTGTTTTACTTTCTCTTCTTTTTATCAGATTCTGTAATGGAGGCGAGTTTATCGAATCCAAATCATTTATCAATTTTCTTGTTGCTATTGATCCAAACAATGTACTAAGCGTTGATCGAAATGCTTTGCTTTCTTACCCTTGTTACTACAAATTACATGGTGTTAAGTGTGATTTACGTTCCGGTGAAGTCATAGAAATAAGACTTGAGAACATGAATCTTAGTGGTGTAATTGATGCAGAGTCACTCTGTAAACTCTCAAACTTGAGAGTTCTTAGCTTAGCTAGGAATAAGATTGAGGGAACTGTTCCTGAATCGATATCATCGTGTAAAAGCTTAACTGTTCTTGATCTAAGCAGCAACTTTCTTAGTGGAAACTCAATAGTACTAATGCAGTCATTGACAAGGATCAAGAATCTTAAAAAACTTAACATTTCTAAGAACAATTTCACTTACTCACAACATATAACAAGTCTATACGCGTTGAGACGTGTAACAATTAAAGAATCTTCATCTTCAACTACAGTAAGTGACGATAAGAAGACAAAGAATCATCATGTAGGTCTGATGGTTTGGGTCCTCATATCCCTTGGAATTGTGATTGTGTTTGTAGTTTTAGTATTCTTGTATATGAGATGTGTTGGGACAGTTAAGGAAAAGGAGGTTATAAAGGAAGTAGTTGATTACCCGTCTCCTCGAAAAACTCCCTTAGATGAAGTTGTGGATGGAGTGTGTAACACTGAAGAGAAAAGCTCAGAACTTTACTTCTTCATGGAAGATGTTGAGAAGTTTACGATGGACGATCTTCTTGAAGCAACTGCTAACTTAACAAAACAAGGCATTTGCAGCAGTCTTTATAAGGTTCATATCAGTAGAAGTGGTGTGTTTGCTGTCAAGAGACTGAAGAAACTACAAGTGGGGTTCAAGGAGTTCTCGCGAACGATGAAAAAGATAGGGAACTTGAAGCATCAAAATGTACTTCCACTTGTTGCTTATTACTCTAGCAATGATGAAAAAATGCTTATCTACAAATATCAAAACAGTGGAAGTCTACTAACACTTTTCGAAAGTAAGTAGTCAAGAACTTCAAATTTCTCATCTTGTAATTCAGAATTTTATATCATACTGTTGTTGTTTATTGTTGCAGATTATGCAGAGGGGAAATGGAACTTCCCATGGAACTTAAGGCTGTCGATTGCAGTTGGCATAGCAAGAGGTTTCGCGTACATATACAGAAGTTCAAAGAAAGGCAATGTCACTCCTCATGGCAACATTAAGCCATCAAACATTCTATTAAACGAAAACGGGGAGCCATTGATAAGTGAGTATGGATATTACAAATTTCTAAATCCTGACAAAGGTTGCCTCTATAAAGACAATGGTTATACAGCCCCTGAGAAAACCTTGACAGAAGAAACTGATGTATATAGCTTCGGGGTGATTCTGCTGGAACTGCTAACCGGTAAAGTTGTGGAGAAGACAGGATTAGACCTTGTCAAATGGGTGAAATCTATAGTGAGGGAAGAATGGACTGGAGAAGTGTTTGATAGTGAAGTTGCCAACTATGAAATGTATGCTTTCCCTCTACTAAACGTTGCACTCAAGTGTGTGGATCGTTTGCCAGAGGAACGACCTACTATGACAGAGGTCTTGGAGATAATCGAAGAAATTGTGAATGATCAAGAAGACATTTCTCCTTCTTCTATGACTTCTTTTGAATCCACCCCTGGTTCAATGAAGCATGTGTATGCTCTTTAGTTTGTGAGCTTTCTTCTTAATGTATGTGAACTTTTACTAAGACTATTTCAAGTTATTTTTCTGAAATGTGTGGCTAGTTGTGTGAAAGATTCAAAGTGAGTGGATGAAAGCAGAAACACTATTCATGTAAGTTTCATATCTTATAAAAAAAACGTTTCTTCTGTTGACAATCAGCCTACAACAACATTTTTCTTCATTGAACTCGAGCTGATTACTTGTTACAGAAACTAATATCAGACAATGGCTGCAACACAGGCATGACAAGGCCGGGAGGGGGGGGGGGAAGGGGGGGGGGGGTGTTTATTGTCTCTAGACTGGAGTGTTGTAGTACACTAAGGATGAAATAGCACATCACATATTCAAAATTATTCCAAGG
>JAJOOO010013928.1:0-25450 GCA_029582685.1 Solanum piurae | reverse complement strand
ATTAGAGAACTTAAATAAGAAATTAGAGCAGATTACAAACCCTAATTTCAAGATTTAAAGTAGAAATGAACATAAACAACTAAAACCTAGCTATTTTTGAAAGAAAATCGTCAAAATATTGAAGAAGGAACAAGGATTAATGGTGGGGAAGAAGGAACAAAGGTTTATTTAATTTGGGGAAGATGACCATTGCCAATTTATTGCCTCTAACGCGCCTAGAGGAGGTGCTCTCACCTCCTATGACAGGTCAGCACTCAGGTGTACACTAAATAGAGAAATAAAATGTTCAGGGTAATAGGACACCCGTGAAGTTCAAGTGTGTAGTTGGAATTTCGAGTATAGATTGGGGAGCTTTAGACCATTTTCTCTTTTTTCATTCATTTCCTCATTTATAGCCTAGCTTTAGTATGATTTTCTTTCATTCCAATCTCTATCCTCATCTCTCTTACCCGTAATATTAGCACTATTCTCATAAAATATAATAAACCCTAAAAGCCCATTAAAAACAAACATTGTGAAGGTAAACATATCCATAGATGATAGTAGTACTACTTACAAGTTAGCTGAAGGAAGTGAATCGAGATAAGCTTGCTCAAATTGAAGAGGACGTTTCGCACGAGCACGAGGAGCTGGACCCGGTCCAATAACCATTTCGGTTTCCTCCACCGCCGCCGCCGGATTTCCGTTCTCATTCTGACCTGCTTCCTCCATCTCTCCCGTCACCGCCGCCGGATTTCCAATCTCACTTCCGATTTGCTGCAGAAATTTGATTTCTGAGAGAAGGAAAGTTTTTTTAGTTTTTGAAAAGTGCTGAGCTTATAATGTTAGCAGAAATAAGTCCCCGCCGATTTGACTCAGAACCCGAGGCTCCGAACCGGGGCGTTTGGCTATGAAAATTGCGAGTACGTAAATTATTTTTTTATTTTTAAAGTATAAAATAATTATATCAAAAATAAAAGTCGTATTGGGTCATTAATACAAATTTAAGTTATTTCTGAATTTCGATAAGTAAATTGAAGTGAAAATAACTCTTCAAATTTTGTAGCCGAACATGATTTCTGAAGGTTGATCCCATGAGAGGTGTTTAGAGAGGACGATGTGTACGCAATCTGTAAAGCTAAAGTTATTTTCAATAGACTTTCGAATAAGCATTTTGAGCTACCATTCCATTCCCATTATATGTCATAACATAAACAAAGGATGTATATTTCATTTCATATATTAACTTCAATATTGTGTGTCGCCTCATCGTCTATTTCTTAAATGTTTCTCAAATCTTAGAATAATAATATTAACAACTAATCAAAATACCACATTATTGGACATGCATTTCATAAATTGTATACATCTGATTAGTCAATTAAAACTCACTAAGCACTTTTACATATAAATTTTATGCAGGATAGAACGTGAAATAACTAATTCATGCATAACTAATATAAATGACCCTTAAGTGTGATGTTTGGTTACTAATTTACAATTCTCCATATATATATATAGAGAGAGAGAGAGTAAACGGAGATATAACTAATACATTTATAATTACCTTCTTGTATCACTAATATATGTATAACTCTAATAAGCAACCAAACGACCCCATAATATATATTGACGATGACTACAAAATATTATAATAATTTGATCAAATATTTTTAAACCGATCGACTAAAAATGTTAAAGTTCCATAAATATACTCTTTGATTTGGGTATCCATTCAAATAAAGCCCAATTTCATGCACTGAAAGGTACTTAGCCCAGTTAGCTTTAGCCCACCAGTTTTTTCTGACCAATATTTGGTTGATACATACTTCATAGGCATAGTAATTCATGGTTGATCTTATTAAACAGAGGCGGAGCCAAGATTAAATGTTTGGTTTAAATCCAAGGCATTTCCACCATCATTTTCTTATCATTGAGCCGTCAATCAATTTTGTTAGGAGATTCACAAGTAAATATACATATATTTTAAATTTAATTTTCTAATACAAATATATGATCTATAGAAAAGCTAGTGGGTTTATCCGAACTCATGAACCCCCACCTAACTCCGCCTATGTTGATCTATATAATTAAGTTTTTTGAGAATTATTTGTAACAAATATAACTAAGAGTGTCAAATGAGCGAGTTGAGCTGAATTTAAACGTGTAAAAAATAAGCTGAATTGATAAATGAATGATAAAAAATTATGAGAGCTAAAATAAGTTGGACTTAAATGAGCTAAGAAATGAGTCACTACTCACTCCGTCTAATTTTGATTAAGTTTTAATTTCTTTATTTGTTTTTTTTAAAATATTTTTTCTCTTTTTTCTATTACTGTGTATATCATATTTGTTTTTTTAAAAAGGAAAAAGATTCTTATGAGCCAATTTGAAATAAATAATAATTAACTTTTTAAAGAATTGAATTGAAAGAGTCAAAATAGATGGATTAAAAATTGAATAGATTGGACAAAACATGTTTTTTTCCTTATGAGATTAGAGGAAAATGAATTGAGTCAAAAAATGGGAAAAAAAGAAGTGTCTTGCATATAATTTTTACCACTTGGCTATGATTAAATTAAATATAAATTCACATATTAATTTGTGATGTTATGGTTAAATTGTTTGATCTAGGGTAAATATTTATAATGAACAAGTATTTTCTTCAAATAATTTAAATATATTCTCAGGATGAATTTAAACTTAGAAATTGCGAGTGTTGACACCCAATTTTGGACATCCACGATAGGAATTAATTTACGAGCTTCATTAATTTTAAACGATTTGAAATAATTAATTTTATAAAAAATTCAAAATATGTTTCAAGATATTTTAAAGAATTTTATTCACTTTTATAATATTTCAAATATTTTAAATAATAAATATCTTTTATATTGTTATGTATGTAACTAATATATTTTACAAATACTTGAAAACTATCTTGAAAAGGTTTCATTTATTTTTAACGTTAAACATTTTACTAATCTAATTTAGTTTGAATTGTAGGTATGTTTTTGAATTAATTAGTTTGATCAAGTTAATTATTTCATTTCGTTGAATTTAAGAAGCTTGTTAATTAATTAAATTTTAATTCATTAGCTAAATTCGGCCAAGTTTCAAATTCTATTTGGCACTTGCAATGGCAAAATTAACCACTTGCTATCCTAGCCTCCCAATTCTTTTAGACCCAAAGATAGGACCATATTTTCCGCCTAATTTGATTTCCAAATACACCAAAATCAACCCTTCCGTTCAGCCCACAACTAATATATATATATATATCAGCAGCCCACCTTTTCCTCTTTATTCCCTTTAACCAAACCCACTCCAGTCACCCGACCCGACCCAATTTCTAACCACAAAGAGAACCCAGAACATTCACAACGTCAAACAGAACTTCCGAATGCGTCAACAACAGCCCGCAACGTTCACAAACATTGACCGCACCAATGATAACTCCAAAGAGCCCAGTAACGATGATTCACGGCGTGCTCACGACGTCAATGCGTACAGGCAGTACACTGCAAATCTTTGTCGTTTTCTTCCCTTTCCCCTCTCCAGCAGTGCAATTCAGAGCAGCAAAAGCATCTGCCTGCAGCTATGAATCCGTCCTTGTGGCCCTGAGATGGAGCCACGTCACGCCCAAGGACGAGTAAATCAATCCGGAGCATCCATCATCCTTTTCTCTTCCGGAATAGTTTAAACCTTCAGAAAAAAAGTATGTTTTCCTTTAATGGTGAAAGGTTTTTGGAATTCAAATTTGTGGGCCTTGAACTCGAAATGGCCCTCATTTTTTCCCCAAAAATTCCGAACCCTAATTTCCCCTATATAAACATCTTTTCTGTTCATTTGAAAGAGGGTTGGAAAATTTAGAATCAAGAAAAGGGTTTTTTTTTTCCAGTGAACAAAATTTCTACTTAAGAAATTTGAGCGATTCTTCAGTTGGGGAAAAAATTGGACGTTTTTCAATAGTAAACTGGTAGAAAAGAAACATTCATATAGAAATATAGCTACATAGGAGACAAAATCCAAGCAAAAGGGAGGACTATTCTTCAATCCTAGCTTCACTCACTTGACTCGTTTTCGTTGGAATTTCTTTCAAGGTTTACGTTGGTGGTGAAGCTCGTTGCTGCCTTGCTCTTCCCGTCCTAGTCCGCTGCCCGCCACAAGGTAAATAACTCGTGACCCTTCTATTAGCTTCGAGTTTAATGTGTTGGTTTTGGTGTTCTGCTTTTTGGTCGATTTTGATGATTCTATATTATGTGTTCATATTAATTTTTTGAAACTAGTATTATGTGTTTCTTTTTTCTTTTTTTTCTCGAAAAAATTTCATGTCTGTTTGAAGTTGTTTTTCTTGTTCTTAGTCTTCTCGAGTTTGTGGGTATAGTCGCCTTAAGCTTACTTTGTTCATCGATTGACCACCACGATTCTATCCTGTCTCTATTTGTTAAAGTGATTTTCTCATTTTGACTATATGACCTGAAGTGTCAAAGAAGTTGTTTCATCGTTCCTATGGCATATTTTCGAGCATAGACTAGTAATTCTGATTGACATCGGTATGACTCAGTTTTTTTTGGGATCATGTCGCGGTATGAAATCGTTAGGCTCGTTTAGTGTCTGATGATCACATGTTGTTTGGATTTGCTCGGTCACCCCAGGTAGTTGATTGTTTTGGCAAAAATGTGAAAGGGCTCCTTATAAGCATGATTTATGTCCCTCTTCTTCTTCTTTTTTAGTTTATAAGGCAGCATTATGTCTCTTTTCAGCTATTTAAGCTATTGTTGAGTTATTTGACGACTTAAGTCTTTGTCTCATTTTTCTAGTGTCTAAGGCTATCACCGATTGTATTCCCATTCTTTTAGTAGCAGCCTTGATTTAATATGTTAGCTGATACCTTCTTTGGAAGGTCATTTCTTTAGCTTATTAAGACATATGTGTTGTTAATTCTTGCGTCAATTTTAATTAATATCTTTGGTTATGACTATGTGCAGCTTTCGAGTCCGGTTATTCGTGCTTTTTTTTGTCAAGCAAAGTTTCATGTGAAATTTTGTTCCCTTAGAGATATCGCATAAAGTGATAGCATTTTGTTAAGTCGATGATTTTTTTTATAATTTGTATACTAATCCAAATATTACAGTTCTAGCTTAAAAGATGGCTTATCTAAATTTTTATATAATATTAATATGACTGATAATGACTTAACTGTGCACTATTGAATTTGGTTTTAAGTTGTAACAACTTGAATTGCTTCTGTTCCAAATTATGACCGTGTCTTATTTTAATTTCTTGTATTTCAATTGCTAATGTTGTTTCCTTTTTATTTGCATGTGAAATCTACCCGAGTTCATCATGAACTCCTATCTTCCTCTTGCATTTTGGGAGAGCCGCAAATGCTCAAATTCTTTTTATCTGAGTCAGCCAACTATAAAAATCGACGAACAGGTCTCGAAGGTGGAAAAATACGAAAGCGGAGGAGAATTGAAAAGATTGGGCTCAAGGCCTACTCTTAATTTCAAAATTGTATTTTGTTACTCTTGGGCCTAAGCCCACTTTTGCTATTTTGTTAGAATTTAGGACAGGTGGAAGAATTGGGCCTAAGGCCCAAATAGAAATATTTCTATTACGTTAGAATAGGACAGGTACAAATGACTTAAATAGGTCAAAAGTCTAAAACGAAAATGGGCCCAAGTACTGGTCCAGGCGGACAGAAACCAGATTTGGACCCAAATTTTCTTTCCCTATTTACTTGACTGATATTATGTGCTTATTTGTTAAGAATTAATATTAAGGTTTCAAAACTTCAAATCCCCAAAAGACGCCTGTTGTGATTTCATAACTTAACTAAATCAATCACCTTTAACGAGGCCTAAAAAATTAATTTTACAAAATATTTCACTTAGGTAAAATATTAATATTTTCCCTTTCCCGGTCCTGATCATAACAATTGTTCAAAATTAGATTAAGTTAAAATGTTTTAGCCAAATAATTAATCGTCGGATAACCACATTAATGGATATTCTAGGTGCTTTTAAAACCTTCCTAGAATATTAATAAGAATGTCGAACCCCTTTTAAGTTTTCATTAGATTCCCTGTTTTAGTCTTTTGAAAATAATAGTTTTCTTGATTTTTCTTAAAAATTAAGTGGCGACTCTTAAACCAGTCTTATTATATTTTCCTTATAAAACAGCGAGTTCTATTGAACTTAATTATATTTATTGTTGAGATTTAAATATGTTTTAAAAAATTCTTTTAATATATAAAAATAATTTATGTTCAGAAATCATAAAATTTAAATTATATTTAATTAGAAATATATTTCAGGAAAATGACGACAAAATTAGATCAAGTTTGAGAAAAAAGTAAAAGAAAAATGCGATAATATTAATTAAAAGTTGTGATAAGACCTTTTTTTTTTTAATTAAAGTTTTTAAGGTATACAGCTGTAGATATGACATATAAGATCCAAAAACATGCAATTCTAATGTAGGCCAAAATAATAATAAAATTTAATTTGAGATAATTCAAACATAAATCAATTCGTTTGTTGAAAATCAAATTTTAGATATAAAAATATTAGAAACCAATCTTAGATTCATTTATTTTTAACTTAATATCCAATCAAATAAAAGTTTTAGGTGATTTCTCTTTATTTATTTAAATTTAAGTAAAAAAAATTACTTGATATCTATATTGGTGAAAGATAGCAAGCGTTGGAATCGAAATAATATGAAAATGATGCGAAAATTAATAAAGCAAATTTTGAACGATAATAAATACTAGTAAACAAAAAAAAATATACAAAAAGAGACATAATCTTCAATAAGATTCGATCAATTAATCTACGTTGAAAAAACTAATACAAAACTATATAAAACTATTGAGAGTATAATCTCTTCTCAAACAAAACTCTTTTAGTGACTAAATTGTGAATGTTATTGTGTGAAAGGTAGGAATATTCAATTTACAATATGTCAAAGTTATTCCCAAAACAAAAAAATCAAATATGAAAAGGACATTTTCCAATAAAAAAAGAAGAAGATATTTATACTGAACAAATTTGAATATTTCTCAAAAACAATTGAGATATATACAAGCTGATTCAAACATCATTATTATAACAAATGAAAAATATTTAATAATCAAATGTATTAATGAAGAAAAAGAAATACTAAATCGACTTCTTTACACCTTTTTAAATTTTGGTGGATAGAATTATCTATACGTATACTAATGAGAAGAATTTGATGTGGGAACTATTTGGGAGTGGTTGAAAACACATCCCCTTCTCCCATTTTGTCTCATTCCTTTTGTAGGAAACAATGACCCTCATGCATGGACCCAACTTGGTTAATTGTAGTAGGCCATTTTTAAATCCTAATTATTTCATTCGTTTCAAAATAAGTATTGATTTAATAATAATTTAAAAAATTAAAATAAGTATTATTTTAAAAATTCAAATTAAAAGTCAAAGATCGAAAAGATCGTAAGAATCAAGTAAATACATCAAAAGTTAATGGCCATAATAACTTCCAATCACACAGCTCAAGATTCCAATTAGAAGCTACAAAATATGTTTTGTTTGTTCTCTAATGAATTCTACAATGATCATAATTAGTTTAAAAGGAGCTTTATCTCCTTACTTTATAAAGAGTATTATAAAAGTTAATTACACTTTTCTCCATAATTAACTCTTTCTCCATGACAATCAATAATCATCGAACAAAACCAATTTACCAAATCAAATCAAGAAAGCACATCAACCACCATCAATAAACAAAACTAATCCTACCAAAATAATTGCCACAGTATAAAAAATAATACTAATAAGTAATTTCTTTGGATCTATCACGGACATAATAGTGCTCGCAAACTAACATGAACACCAACAACATAAAAAGACTGACAACAACACAAACATGAAATAGATGCATCGTGAACACATCCTTGCCTCTCTACCTCCACAAGGTAAAGACAAGGTTGTTACTGTAGAGAACACGTCCAACTCTGTTGTGCGTGAGGATGATATTTGAAATTCAATCAGAATAATCTACAGCGTTAACGAAAATAGTATAATAGTGATAAAGGGAGTTGAAGAAAGGTCTAATAATACCATAATAGTTATTTATGTGGAAAATATTTTTATATAATTTATAAAATTCACAAGGCACCACCCATGACTAGCTACTACCCTACAACCTTACAAGATCCTAATAAATAAACAAATCACATGGAAACATCATGCTTTTCCACAAGGAAAAGAACAAGATTAGCAAAAACATGATGCTTGTCCCATATCCTTGACCTTCCACCACCCACCACCCACCACCCAACCAAATCCTTCATGCAACCAGGCCCTTTGCTTGTGTAACAATTGTCTACATGTATTTTGTCAGGATCCAATGTTTCAGACAAAGGCATTGACTTATAAAAGATTTAGAAAATGAACCTTCCTTCTTTTGTCCACCTATAATAATAGCAATGTACAATAGAGCATTGGCTAGCAAACAACAACAAAAACTACTGTCTTTGTTGTATTCATATAGCCTCATATTCATATTGGTGGGTCAATATTGATCAACATCCAGGAAAAGTCCACCACAAATCACTTCTTCTTGCATTCTTACCTGGTCCAAAAAATTTGACTTTTTTGAGTCTTTATTCACACTAGTTAGTAGTAGCTATGTTGCTTCTTCTGATACGCATTTTCGAAGAGTCTGAGTGATATAGGCTAGTAGTATTCCACTGAGGTATCAGGGCAACTTCCATCAGAGAGAAATTCTTTACTGAATGGAGGAGGAATGAATGGTGGTGAAGTACATCTTAAAAGTGCCCAATTGACTCCTTGGAAGAATGGATGGTGTTTGATTGCTGTAGCACCCATAGTTGATCCCATTCTTCGCGCGGGATCCTTAGTAAGGAGTTGTGATATTAGGTCTTTAACTGGGGCTGGCATTGATGGTTCCTTAGGGAATTCGAGGGCTCGAGCAACGATGTTAGCTAGGGTTAGTTCATGGTCTATACCTTTAAAAGGTGTTACTCCATATAGCAACTCAAATATGAATATCCCTAGTGTCCACCAATCTACTGCACTACCATGACCTTCACCTGATACAATCTCTGGTGCCAAATACTCGTGAGTTCCCACGAAGGACATTGAACGAACATCGACTGGTTCAGCTACAAATTCAGGCCCACCAAGATGTCCTGGCTTCTTCTTTCGCTTTCTTTTCGGGTGGAAGCATGAAACAGCAGGTACTATACAGTTTGGGAGGATACATGAAGAAGCTGTGAACTTTGGTGGTTCAATTTTGTACTCATTTTGTTGAGGTCCACCATTAGGTGTATTTTGGCTTGAAATCACTTGAGCTGGTGTTGATGTAGAGGTATCACATTTTAGCGAGAGATCAAAGTCTGTGAGCATGATATGACCATCTGATCGGACCAAAACATTTTCAGGTTTCAAGTCGCGGTAAACTATTCCCATCATGTGAATGTACTCCAATGCTACCACCACCTCCGACACATAGAACCTGGAGATACCAAGTGGTAACATCAGGATTTTTACTAAGAAGATTCGAAATATAAAAAATTAAACACAAGAAGATAAGAATAATGGACGCATGAGGGAAACAAAGAAAAGAACCATAGTTAAATGAAGCAAGGACTTTAGGACTCAAATTTTTTTGGGGGCCCACCTTTTTTATCTAGTATTCGATATTTGTATTTATTTTTTCAATTAATTTGATTTTGAGACACACGAGAATGATTAAAGAGGAAAGTGCTCCCAAGCAAGATTTTTTTCATTCTAAGGTTCGAAACCAAGGGGGGTCGGTTCAAGACCTCTAGTTAAGGAAGGATGCGGCCCAATTTTCGCTGCAGAAAGAAGTTTGTTTCAACTCTTATCATATGGGGAGGGGGACCAATATGCTTCTTTAAAGATAGCAAAACTACTCTATACTTTAGTTTGTGGAATATTATATGCTGACCCCCTAATTGTTTCCCCATGCAACGTAGCAAGATTTAAAAAGTAGGTCCTTGAACATTGTCCCTGTATCATGGCGCAACTTTAATGTCCTCTTCTCCTTTTTGTGCTCTTCGTTTGGTTGCTTTCCACAAGTGCAACATCATTACATTTTGTACTAGATTAATTAAAATGAGAAAAAAAAAGTTCGTGGGATATCCACAAAAGAAGAAAATAACAAGGACTTTCACAAGTGCGGTCTGAAAAAGGTTTTCTAGGCATACCTTACCCATCTTTATGGGACAGAGAGGGTTATTTCTGATAGACACAAGGAAAATAACAATAACAAAATAGTAAGATGAACAAAATAAATGAATCGAGTAGTAGTAAAAGAGTTCTTTTAGTAATGGTGGTATCCGAATTAACATGAGCACACACAACAACTAATTTCACGAGGTATATGTTATCTCCCACTATGATAGATATCAACTATCTAGGTATATACAATTTTACTTGAAATATCATGGGCAATTGAGCAAATTGAAAAGATAATGCAATATTAGAATAAACTCACCCACAAATTAGTTGAAAAGTATGGCCTACACAAACAGGGCATATCTTTATAGGCAAAATATATCCTTGTACTTTGTAGGCAAAACAATGAACATGGGAAACAACGAGGGAAGACTATGTACCCCCAATAATTCTGATTAGTTCAGTAGGTAGTATTGCATTTTGACAAAGAATTAAATTATTATGGGACATTATTTTCCGTCTACTATTTTAGGTGTGAATAGTTGATCTTTTGGTTAGTACAAGTTTGATAGATAAAGTTATCTGCTATAGGTGCTGGTATAATAAAGTAGGAGATACTATAACTATAATAACATATGCAATGTAATCTCGCAAGTGGGTCTTGGGAGGATGTGAAGTACGCAGACCTTACCCTTACCTTCGTAGGGTAGAAAGGTGATTTCTCACAATCCCTCAACTTAAAGAAAAATCATGTTTCAGAACATTTTTTCGAAAAATGCACGAGTAAAAAGCTAAAAGTAATGACAGTAGAAATAATACTAATAACCAAAGAAAAAGGAACAACAGTAGTAATAATATTGCTCCAGACTATGACCCTGCTCTACCACTGAAAAAGAGAGAAATCGCTCAACTACTTACTAACTATCTACTCGATATAAGGTAATAAATATTTTGTAAAATTAATTGAGGTGCATACAAACTGATCCAAACATCATGAATATAAAAATTAAAAAAATTATCTGATTTTTCTTTTTTGTTTCATGTGTCACAAGGGATCATATAATCAAAAGAGAGGTCCATCCAAATCATAAAAATCCAAATGTAGGCAGTGAAATGTCAAGTCAAAAAAAGTAATAATCCTGAGGACAGAATTTTCTGCTCAATCAAAAACTACTTTCTAAAGTAAAAGCTAGAGAAATTAGATTTGAATCATTTCTACTAGTTTCCTTCTAGTCATATTACGGAGTATTATTTTTGGTCTAGCTAGGTTGTCATTATCTGTATAACTTGTGTACCAACATGGCATATTTGTCAATTATAGGAAAAGTTAAATATATATATAGGGCCTCCTATGTAGATCAATTTATTGCAATATAATATGGGACCACTTCGGTAAAGAAAATATTTTAAGAAAAAACTAGTTTTCAAAATTAAAATTCCAAATCCCTTATATTAAGGAAAAGTTAGAAGGCAAGACTATTCCTTAATTTGGGGAATAATAACTGGAAAAGCTATCACATTTTAAAAAGTTTATTTGACAAATTAACTTTGGACTCATAGAATTTCATACTAGGATATTACCAAAAATAGAATTTAAATATTTGAAGAATTAACTATCTTGATTTCATTAATAAGAAGGCAAAAATCTTTTCGAATTAGATTCCACATAATATCAATGAAGATTATTGTAGAGTTATAGTTTAATTAAAAATAATTATTTTTTATTGAAAAAACGTTTTTTTTAAATATAAAACTTACTATCATGAATCAGATCTCAATATGAACATAAACTGATCGAAAAAAAAATCTACACAACTACTCAAATTTTTAGTGGCTCTATGTCCATTCTTTTCAAGTGTGATAACAACAAATAATTACAAATTCAGTGAAATTCTATTGATGAAGTGGTGAAGAGAGTAAAGTGTACAAAGATTTTATCTCTATTTTGTAGAGGTCTAAAAGCATATCAATAACAGGGTGGAGGTCGCATCAAACAGGAAAAGACACTCTGAATCATATAACTATAATGAAATATATGATCAATCAATATTTTTCGAATTTAAAAAAGAGTTGAAAGAAAAGATTCATCTTTGATTTGAAGTATTAGTTAATTTCAAAATTATTTTATTGCACCATTTATATTAAAATAGTAAGGTTACTATATGATATCTCATATAAAATGTGAGATATCCCATCCATGAATATCCTTATTTATCTCATCTCACATACCAAATAACTATACCACATACAATTTATAACCGACTTTGATATTATAAAATCTTAGTATAAAATAATTTCTTTAAAAAAAAAAAGGACTAGAGACGTGATTAGCTCCTTCCTTTTTCACATGCACCTCATCAAGTCAACTATTAAAAAAATTAATGAAATATGTATTGATTGATTAGTAATATAGCCCACTCCCATCATGATCATTAAAAGCTCTATCATTCCAACTAAACAATAATTAATAAATCCCAAAACAATTATGACACACAAGTTCTTTTTTCCCAAACCAATATGCTTTTAAAATCGATTAATTCAAATTCATACCCATTAATATGTAATATACATGTTAAATATTTAAAAATATAACACATTTTTAGATGATTTAACATAACTATAACAACATTTTCTAAAGATTCAAACAACTTAATTCATATTATATGGTTCGAAAAACCTAGTGTTGATCCACATGGCGAGTGCTAATTGGCTGAAGTTAAACTTTGACTTTTAAGTATAAAAGTCTATTAGTTAGCACGTGTGGATCACAACTTATAATAATAGTAATACACTAATCATAATTTTCTAATTATCTTTTCTAATTAATTACCATTTTAATCAATGATCCAGTGTGCACAAGTCCACCATAGATCCAGTGTGGCCTCAGTGAAAAGAAGAAGAAGATGACAGTGACCAACTTAGATGGAGCCATACTACTGACAATTACCAGCTCCAATACCACCTGGTGGGCTCCACAGGAGCAAAATCGAAAAAGATAGGATCCAGGAATTCATTCGAACTCGAAAATAATACAATAGTATATATTTTGAATTGCTTAGTGAAAATGTTGAGTTTTGTCACTGTCAACATCAATATCGAAAAAAGTAAATTAATTACGAACTTCGTAGCTAATTTGATAGCACGAATTACAAAATTAGTAGTGATTGCAGTTGATGTGTGTAGTTTAAATGTACTATGGGAGTACAGAATAGTGTACCTGACAGCGGATTCAGGGAAACGTTTCGCCGGTTGACGTTGCCGGAGTACGTGTAGATCACCGCCAGGGCAAAACTCCGTCAATAAACACGACCATTTCGGTGAATCAATAGAAGCATAAAGCGTCGGAAGGAAAGGATGATCTAACATTTCAAGTATTTCCCGTTCAGTCCTCGCTCTTCCTTCCTTATTACGGCTCGCAAGTTCCTTCTTATCCATAACTTTCGCAGCAAAGTAGGCCGATACCGCCTTCGATTTCGAAATCTCCGTTACAGGAGCAGCTTTGATTTCCGCGAGGAAGACAGAACCTATATCGCCGGATCCTAGTCGATGGAGAAATCGGAGATCAGATAGAGAAATTGCCGAAGAAGTAGAAGTGGAAATACCATGTGTAATGGCGTCCCAGTAAGGATCACCGGAAGGAGTGGTGGCGCGTGGCTTAGTGATATGGTGGTGGAGAGAGTTGGAAGAGATAGAAGAAGCCGTAGCCGTCCATGTGGCTTCGGAGCCGGAACTAGTCGACCGGTTAATGTCAGTGGTGGTAGTGGTAGTGGTGCTAGTAGTGGAGTTGAAGCTGATGCTTTGAAGGTCATCGGCTAAGTCGTCGAGCCATGGCTCCATTTTTGGCTCGAGTTTTTTTGGGAGAAGAAGAAGAAGAAAAAAAAATGTGAGTGAATAAAGAGAGACGTACAGAGCTTTTTTAAGGTGAATTTTTTTTCCTCGGGGAGCGAAATTCGCTTTGGGCCGTGAAAAAAGGAAGAATTGGGCCACGTAAAGTCCGTTGTTTGTGTACTACATTTTGGGTACCATTGGGCCCATAAAATATTTTCTTATTCCAAACTTACGTTTGAACATGCGATATAAAGTCATGATTTCAAGTCAGCATTTGAACATACGAGTTCTAAATCAATGTGGTGCCTAAGTTCTTTGCGTTTGTGAAACCTTGATCGCATTCATGGAGAGGGATTGCTCTTGACCTTTGTGTTCGTGAGAGCCACAACGTGTTCGTGGAGAAGGATTGCTCTTGAACCTTGCGTTCACGTAGAAGGACTATTTGGAACGGGTCGTGATCATGATGTAGTTGTCGAGTAAGGTGATTATGTTTGCGATATCTTGATTATGAACTATGGTTTGCTTATTTAATAAGATTGGATAAGAATTGATTTTTTTAAAATAGTTTTCACAACTTGTAGGTTTTCATGTTTAAGGAAAAAATATCTTAAGAAATTGGCATGTACTTCATTTCAATTTGATTTCATATCGCATGTCCAAACTAATCGATCCTCCTTAATCAAGTATTTGCATGGATTCCTTTATTTAATGGCGATCTTTAATTAATTTTTTTTGTGCTTCTCATTTAATGAAAATTTGAGAGTCAAAGTATCTTTAATTATGATTTAATTAAGTTTGCAAGACAAAAGGTTCAGAGAACTTTGGTCTTGTCCGACGTAAATTGTGTAGTACTTAAAATCCCACAACATATATATGTTTAGAGAACTCATGTATTGTCCGACACAAGTTCCGTACGTAGAAATAAGTTATATCTCTTGAGACATAACTTTGTGGGTTGAAAAACTGAACTTCTGTCTTCTATGAGCATAAGTTCTATATGTACTAAGAGGAATAAGTCGTGGATTGTGAACTTCCTAATACATATTGTTCTTACACTAAACGTATCCCTTATAATGCATAAATTAAGCTTTTTTTGGCCTCGTAAAACATAACTTGTGTCTTGTAAATTTTATTTGCCTAATAATTTTTTTTGTTTTAGTGTTTTTTTTTCTAGAGATATTTTTGTCCACTTTATTATTAGTCAAAGTGCTTAAGCGTAAAGGGCGAAACTAAGAAACTGTTAATTTAAGAGGGAAGAAATAAAACTCACCCCAAATAAGAGCATTATTTATGCGAAAGACAAATATTTATTATTCGTACTTTATCTCACGTAAAATAATATATAAATTTACACATAATTTTTATATAAAGACAGACAACAATAAGAATAACCAATTACAACATAATTAATGCTTAATTTTTATGCGATGTATCAAATAAACAACCAAATATTATATTGTCAATACTAGATTTCATCACGTCTCATGTACGAAACAAAAACTTCTAAGTATAGAAATTATTTTGTTTTATTTTCTATTCTGTATTCGATACCCACGTTGAAACTCGACTATTTCAGATTCACGCCGCGTAGGATCTCAATTTAGAAAAAATCACTCCCTACCAAAGATTTTTTCATATCCAGAGCTCAAACACGAAACCTCTGATTAAGGAAAAAGCTACAAAATTTTAATTTCAACTAGTTTCTTAAACTAGACTAGAAATAGAAAAAAATAATCCCATTATGAAATAAACTTGCTGTATTTTAAAATTATGAATTTGCAAATGGTAGTATTTACTATTTATTGCAATTTTGTAAATTTCCTCATATTTACTTATGTTCATGCTAAAGCTCAATCCACTATTTGTGGGTTTTATGGTTGTACTTATGTCTTGAATCGGAAGCGAATTTACATCGGAATTTATGAACACACGTAACTTAATAACTTTTTGCTCTAATTTTATATATTTATTCAAAAGATTTACTAGATATTTAATCAAATTTTAAATTTGTTTTTATCGCGTTCTTGGTTGGTCGTGCTTTATCCAACCATCAAATTATTCAAATCAAATGAGAAAACGATAGTAAGAAAGAGTTAAAGGATAAAGGAATAAATTCGAAAATGACTATTATGGACTACAATTTATTAGCCCCTTGGTTTGAATTTTGAAATTGTTACATTTATGGTTGTTCGAGGAATAAAAAAGTAAAAATAATTAAATTAAACTAAAGTGTGGAGATGTTGGTTAATTTTTATTGGTGGTAATAATGGTGTGTATTCAAAAAAAAGAAGTGTATTCAATGTTACATCAAAATAAGCAATTTAATATAAGGTGTTTAGATATGAGTCGAGTGATATTTAAAATGAAATAGTAATATTTGAAGGCGGAGTTGAAAAATCAGTTATTAAAAATTAAAGTTGTGATTGGACATAGTACTTTTTTAAAATAAAAAATAACCTATAAATCAATTATAGGTATAAAACAAATTAGAATCATTCTTTTTTAACTAGAGGTGTTAGGTTCGAGTCTAATAATGAAATATATTTTGCTTAAGAAACTTTTTTCTCTCACAATCAAATTAATCATAAAATTCAATACAAATATTAAACATTCGATGTAAATATAAGCCCCTCGATTTAGTAGCTTGATTATCCTCTGGTCGGCTTCGTGGACTTGCAATTTACTTGAATTTTTGTCTTTTTTTTTTCTTAAAAAAATATCTTTCAAAAGTTAACCAAAAAAATATTGTAATATATAACAAAACTATGTTTTGCAAAAAGGAATAATTCAAATAATAGACGTTGGCAATGTGTGGGTAAACCTAATAAGTCGGTGAAATAATTTCATATTTATTCAATCTTGTCCTACTCCATATTTG
Source organism: Solanum piurae (assembly GCA_029582685.1). Lineage (NCBI taxonomy): Eukaryota > Viridiplantae > Streptophyta > Magnoliopsida > Solanales > Solanaceae > Solanum > Solanum piurae. The sequence goes on along the minus strand of JAJOOO010013928.1, from coordinate 8,548 downwards.
TAATTATGTCCCACAAATTTATAACAATAGAAAAATGTATGCTTGCATCGGAAAATCATATTCAAGCTCTGTGGCTAATATGTGCTTTTTAAAAATTTTAAACTTAGCGAACTGAAATATCTTAGTAGCTGAAGGAAGAGGACATATAATTATGCATTTATGCTTAATGAGTTAGCTTATCAAATATTGATTTTTAAATATACTAATTCACTAGCCAATCAGTAAGTTATCGATTGATTTGATATTAGATTAGTAATTATTAGACGATGTATTGGGTCAATCATTTCAGTAGTGATTTCATTCTCTACTTAAGTTGATAATTATGCTATGGTAAATCACATTGAGAAATATATGAAAGTAAATTTTGAAGGTGCATGCACATAAATATTTATTTAACAAATATTCTGACAGTAAAAATGTAATTATGATAATTTTTAATGGGTTAACGACTTACCCAATAAGGAAATTAAGTAACCCACCCCGCACCGATACACCATTAACTATAAAATTTTACTCTGATAACCTAATACGAATAAGTCAATAAATCAATTTCACGATTGACTTATCGGTTACGATTTAATTTTAAAAAGCCCTAAAAAAATATGTATCTACCTAGTATATATATATATACTACATAAACTGCAGTATTAAACAAAAACTTCTAACTTGCCTCATAAAGTTGTATCAAATTCACAATAATGGTATATACCAATAATAGAGGACCACAACTATAAATTTAATTAATGAGTATTACTTATTATTCATAATTAAAAGTTGTATAAATAGGGGTCATGTACACCTTATTTTTTCAGCTAGTATTGTTTTTCAACCACCAGTAATTATTTGTTCATCTATATTAATTAATTCAGAAGTTACTATTTTTGGGACATTGAAAAATACATTATCATATTACTTACTTCAAAGTTTAGGGGACAAATTAAAAGTTGACATTGATATACTAGTACTAGAGTCTAGAATTTAAAACCTAAGTATCTATATTATTACTCATATGTGAACCAAAAGAAGAGGCAAATGTAAGATTGACTTGCTAGGTTCAATTCAACCTAATATTTTTGAAAACACTATGTATAAACATGCTATCCAAACTTATGATGTCACTTCTTAAATCATGTGATATATTATAAATAATTATATATTTTTTTATAAAAAACGATGACGTCTCAACTCATCATCATCCTTGAGAAGCTTACATAAAAAAAAAAAACTTTTCTTTCTCATCAAATTAGCGATGCAACTTTGAGATAATAGATAGTGGAGATCGAAGCCCCCCTCTCCTTCATAATCATCGTTATCGTACTCAATTACTACTAAATAAATTATTTATCTAAAATTGTATGTACATATCAATACTCCTAAAACACACATATGATGGTTAGATATTAAAAAGAGGCCTTCTAAAAAAATCAATCATATTATTTATGTTATATACTTATTAAGCAAGAGAATACAAAAAGGGAAAATTTTCAAAACAGTAATATTTTAGCTTTTAATGAGACTCCTTAGCAATAGTTTCACTATTTATTTAAAGGGAAAATTACGTGTATAAGCAAACATATACTAGTTAATTACTTAATATAGCTATAGTTTACCTTAATTACAATTCGCGGCTTACTTTTAGCTATAATTACACAACTCAACTTTTCAGTTTTGTATAATTCACGCATTTGTATAATTCAGAATTTGTATAGTATAATTTGTATAACTTTTGTATAATTCAGAATTTGTATAATATAATTTGTATAACTATTTGCACTTATGATGTTTGTAATTGTATAAATTCGTTATTTTGAGTTTATACAAAAATAACTGAATTATACAAATGTACCCGCGAATTATACAAACCTGCAAATTATACAAATCTGCAAATTATACAAATGAGACAGCTTAAACTATAGCTACAACCCGTAAATATGCAAACTATACCTATTAAGCATAATTAAGTTTATTATAGTGGCTATTTGTGAAAGTTCCTCTTTTTTAAAATGTCAATATTTTAGTTTGTTACGGGCTGAGTTATGTATTTATTTTATTTTGATTAATTTGAAAGAATACAAATAATTAATAACAGAATAGAGAAAATCATGGAACATAAAATTTCAAAAAAAATAAAATTTAACATCAGTTACGTTTTTGAAAGAGCATATGTTGTCATTTTTCTTTCTAGCGTTTTTTCCTTTGTTCTTAAGAATTTCATTTTTTTTTAAAAAACAATAGTTTGTATTTTATATCTTATATTAGTGGAAGTGTTGGAAAATTTCTAATGCCCTCTGTTTTTGATATTTAAATGTTTGAACTTCTTTGAATATGTGTTCATCCGAAATGTATTCGAATACCTAATGATATGTATACCTAATTTAAAATACAAAAAATGTTGGTATTGATTTATGATGAATACAACTCTTTGTCATTCTAGTTCAAGTATAAAAATAAAGGCAGTTGTGAAGTATATACCAAAATATAAATACAAATTAATTGTAAATCGAATGATATTGAAAAATACAGTTGCGATGAATACGTAATACATAGAATAAGTTGTATTCAAAATAAATTGTATTTATATTTCAATATCCAGTTCTGTTATATTATTATTTCACTTTAAGTTTGCAAAAAGTATTTTCTAGCTCAGTTTTTATTTCAAATATCAGGTTGTATTTCAATATCATTTTGTATATCAAACGCAGAATGAATACCAATAATTTTGTATTCCCCTTCTTGTGATGTATTCGTCGCAATTTTATATATATGTATTCATAAAAATTATATTATTTTAGCCAAATAAAATACAAAATATGTCTTACTAAGTTTGTATTTCAAATATCAAGTTGTATTTCAGTATGATTTTGTATTTCAAACGAAAAAATGAATACCAATAAATTTCTGATTGATTCAGTCATTGTAGACAATCAATGTTTTCTCCAAAATCTAAAACCCTAAAAGCAAATTTTGATATTATCAAAATATAAATGTATTAAATATCAAACAAAATAAACATATAAATGAATTTCTAGATTCTACAAAATCTGAAAAATTAAAAGAAAATCACAAAAAAAATTGAAAAAAATTGTTTAAAAGAATAAAAATCTGAAATACATAAATATTTGATGAATATCTAAACAAAATCACATAAAAATAAAAATAAATTGACTGGAAATCCGTAATATATAGAATTTGGAATATACACCATAATCGGTGATTTTAAACAGCAGATCAAAATAAATCTAAATAAATAATGGAAATTACCTTGCCAATCGAGAAATCTCTTGCATTAATAAAGAGATTTCGTTTAACAATCGAGAATTTTTTTAAAATTAAAATATATATTTTGATGAACAATTTGTGAGCACCTTGAAGAAAGAGAATTTGGAAATGTGAAAGGTGGGGTAGAAACGTGAAAGGTGAAGAAGGAAGGTTAATGGGTATTAGTTTAATTTTTTTTATTTTTAAACAGTTATTGATTTAGAACTTGGTCCAATATAGGATTGTTTTCATAAATAAAATTAATTTTAAATAATAAAATCTGAATACATATTATTTTCTAAAAATATTGTCATTCTGACATTTTAAATAAATATTTTAAAGTGTTGTTGTTTTGACTAATTATGTTAGGTATTATGCATTAATTGCTAATTTTCCCATACTAACACATAAAAGAACTTGATACAAATATAAGAAGCCTTCTTAATATAAGATTTGGGCTATTTATTTATTGATAGGTAATTTGAATTGGTGTAATTACTAGGGTAGTAATTACCAGCCTAGTAATTACACAGCTTGGTAATTACGCTGACCTATTTGTTTGCCATAGTGTAATTACAGTGTAATTTCCTTTGTCCTGTTTGATTGGACAAATGTAATTACACAGTTAAATTTTAAATTTAATATTACTACTTAATTAATTAATGAATACAAAAGTTTTTTCAAGCCTAGATTTGAAGAAATGTTGCTCTATCATTCATGAGTCGTGATAACAGACTACTCCAAATACATATGAACTTAAGTCACTTGCAACCTCCATCCACAAGCTAGACTACTCCCATTCCTTTTCCCCACTAATCCGTCCAACGACTAGGATAATTGACAAAAGGCAATTTTTCTTACAATGTTGGCAACTTGTATTGCACATGATTTAAATCCTTGATCTATATGGCATATGCGTACATACGTACTTAGAAGTATATTTTTTGCTACAACATAATCTTTTTTATACAGTCAGTTCACAACAAAACTAAAAGAGTCATTCGGTGTGTGATATTCACCTAATTGCTCTAGCATTCCACATTTGTTGAGCTATTTCATCTCTCAGATTGCACATATATTATTTATCAGCATCTGTCGGTTCTCGTCCAATGTCTTCTTCATCAGAATCAGAATCAGAGTCAATATCATTCAAACCGTGAGAATCTTCTATTTCCTCTTTCATGTGTTCTTTAAAATATGAATCCTGCCAATTCCACTTACGAATGAAATTATGAAGTATGCAACATGAGAGTACAATCCAACCTTGTTTTTTGATGGAATACGGAGGAGGAGTCGTTAATATAGGAAATCTTTTTTTCAAAACAACAAATATCCTCTCTACCACATTTTGAAGTTTTAAATGTCTCAAGTTATAGAGCTCACGAGCATTTTGTGGTGCTTGTGTTTGGCTCCATTCTCTCAAATGATATCGTGCACCACGATAAGGTGCTAGAAAGCCCTTTGTATTTGCATAGCCTGCATCAACAATGTAATATTTTCGTACAAAATTACAAGTATCAGCTTGAACTTTTTAGAAAAACAAACAATATCACTATCTGAATTATTAGTAAATTACCATTCAGAATTTTCAATATATTTTGTGATCTTTCCCAAACAACATTTCTTAACACTCTAGAATTCGAAGCAGAGCCTTCCCAACCACTAAGCACTTATTGAAATTTCATATCAAAATCTACAACAGCAAGGACATTTTGAGAAAGAACTCCTTTACGATTTCCATGGGTATTAGTGTAGGAATATGAGTTCCATCTATAACTCTAACGCAATCCTTCAAAAAGCTTACAATAAATTTTAAAATATGACACAAAACAATTATAAAATTTTAACTAGTAAAAGTAAATGTAATGCTAAAAACTAACCTTGAACCAAGGATAAAAAAATGGATTAGAGGATATTTCTTGCGAGATATCTTTTCCTGCCTGTTTCACATAGTATTTCCCTAATCGGAGACAAGCTTTCAAGCACTTGTTAAAATAACGATTGTCGTGCCCCATTTTTCTCGCGAAAAACGGACCTTCGACCTAACAACTCTTTTGGAGCTTTTTGGTGGATTGAAGCGCCACCTAACGAATTAAGGCGCGTTAGGACACCTATCTAACCTAGCTAAGTCTAACTAAGGTCAAAGAACCAGAGATCAGGGTAAGGGTTCAAATTACCTCAAGGGGAAGTTGTTAGGCATCCCTCGAGGTCCACAAATGTGGGTCCCGACGTATCTCATGCAATTTATGTGGGGGTTACAAGTAGCAAGTATGGTCACTTCATTTGTTGGTTATTTAATTAAACATGCTAGCTAGGTGATAACTATGATTAAACAATTAAGGTTAATTTAGTTATTTTAATTAATTAAGCATGCAAAACTAGGTGATAACATAATATTAAATAATTAACACAGACAAAATTTAAAAGAAATAGCGAGAAGATAGAAAGTAGACAAATAACTAGGCAAATAATTTTTATATTTTATTTAAGCTACCCCAAACAATTATAATTACAAAAAAAAAAAAAAGGGAGACTCTAAAGGACTTTAGGATCAGCACTTGATTTTTTTTTTTGATAGGCTTTCGTGTAGGTACAGACAAAACTAAGGTTTGTCGTTTTAAGCCTGAGTCGATGTCATCATATCCATAGGGCCTAAACTACCTCTACCCCACCACCACATGCTTTTCGTCTCTAAAAGGTGTCTAGCGTCCCCGGTTAAGGTCCAAGAGGCATTGGACTACTATTAGGGTGGATTTAGACTAAAATAAAATATAATAGGCCTACCTAGACACCAAGTCAAACAATTTGGACGAGCATTTAACATGTAAATGTCATGTTGGCCTCTAGATCAGGTGATTAACATGCTAGCAAACACAAGGTGAAAGGTCTCATGCTTAAGTGTATGCATACAAATACAAACAAACTTCATAATAATAATAAATAATTTAACAAGGATAGAGGGTTATGACACGATGCATAATTTATTTATTTTATTAATAAAGCATGGATAAATTATTTATTAGTTGATTGAAGTGGCAAGACAATTATTCATAATGCATAAACTAAAATACTTTGGGCAGAATTTTATTAAGATAGCAAATTTAAAGTGACAGATTATGCAGAAAATAGCATGTTAATGCAGTAGCAGAGTAGACTGTTTGTTTGGTAGGCTAACTAGGAGTTGATATTTTATTTTGCTACTGACTATTGCTACCAGTGATAATATTATGCACTGTAACAATCAACTAATATATAATTTTAAATACAAAGAGTGTAAATGGAAAGAAACCAAGAGCAGAGGTGTATCGATTGATGCGAACTTCACAACCTGAAGTCGTCAAATTACAGTTCTCAGTCACTCTCTTGTACCAACTGACATTCACCAATCAGAATCAATCATAAAAATAAAGTAAATATGTAGTTCTTATCTTTAAGTATTTCAATAATATCATGTGCCCCTTCATCAACTTAATACCCAGAGCCTACAAGTAAACATGCAACCCAATCTCAATAGAAACAAACAGTGAAAACAGCCATAAAAATCCTCAACAAATATTGGCACAAATCATGAACTCAATCAATCTCCAATTAAATAAGGCCTGATTTGACTTTAGACACCAAATCCAGTTCCAATTTATTATAAAAAATTAAAGAAAAAAATTAATTCTCATATTTATTTTAATCTTAAGAACTAATAGGAGAAAATACAAAGATCAAACTCATACATAATCTATCTAGACATCAAAATTTGAAAGTAAAATGAATCAGAAAGAAGTCTTACTTGAAAGAACATGCACAAGGTTTGTTGTTGTGCCGTTGATAGAAATGGAAATGTCCAGACAAAAAGAAAGAACTGACCTTTGGTGTTTCAGATAAAAATATATTAAAAAAGATAATATTAAAAAATTCATGTAATTACATGGTGTAATTACACTCAATTCCTTACCCTCTCTTGGGAATTGAGGAGTGTAATTACACCCCTTCAATTACACCAAATTCCCCTCTTACCATGTAATTACTTGGTCTACCAAACAGGACAAAGAGAGTAATTACACCAATTCCCAATTCCATTGTATCCTTTCAAACAGACCCTGAGCAACTTACAAAAATGACTATATTTATTGTACTAGTATTATTTATTGTGTAAATTTCATATATGACATATATTATAGTACTATTTTCAAGCTATAGCAGTAGATTTGGACTTTCAAGTTATAACATTAAATATTTCAGGTTAAAAATAATTCACAAAAAAAAGAAGAAATGTTTTTATTAATTGGAAAAAACTTAAAAAATAAATAAAAAGATAAACGAAAATTTAAAAAAAAAAATGGAATTAGAAATAATAAAGTAAAAAACTGAAATTGTGGCATGTAATTTAATTTGAACTTATTGTAGATATTTAATGATTAGCATGAAATAAGGGATCCAAATAAATTAACAACATTTTTTATCCTTAATTCACTCAAAATCAGTTAAAATAAAATAAAAAATCAGATCATATCATTTTTTTCTTCAACATTTCTCTCTCTTAATTCTTCGGCCTAAAAAATAGGGGTGTTAATTGTATTTGAAATGATTGAAGATAATTATTAATTAACATGAATTAAGGAAATTCAAACTAATTAAAAATATTCAGTTTATTTAAAAAGGGCGACCCAGACACTCATGTTTTGTTTTGATATGAAACATAATTGGTGTGAAATGCATTATAACTAAGTGTTTAATATACTGTTCATTTTTTATAAGTGTTTCATTAATTAATCATACAAATTTCATACTGCTGGAAATAAAATTTATTCAAGCTTAATATATAAGATAGTGTTAATATAGTGATAATTATGGAATGCATTTGGTATCCTGAGTATTCAATGTAAGTTATCATGAATATTAATTTGGTTTCCAACTGGTGTCCTACTATAAATAAAATTAAAACAAAATTTTTACCAATCTTGTTCAAGTTTCATTCCAACACTAACTTCAATTTATATCACACATATTATACCAACAATAAATCAATTTCATATAAACATTCATCAATTTCGTATAAACATTCATAATTTCATATAATCACACAATGCATACCATTTGTATACCAATATTATATCACAATTACAATATCCAACAATCAAACATTAAAGTCGGATGCATACGCTTATTAATCAGATTTCATACACATTTCATCCAAAAACAAGTTTAGAATAGAAAGTAAGCATAATGTGATATTTTTAGAAAAAATCACTAGTTTGACAATTCATACCATTTTCTTACCAATTTAATAATTCATACC
>JAJOOO010013927.1:0-30887 GCA_029582685.1 Solanum piurae | reverse complement strand
CGGGTACTAGAGGGGAATGATTTTCTTAAGGAGACACAGTGCATTCAGTGGGCTCGATTTTTCCTTTCTGTTCCATTCTATTGTTACAGATCCTGATATGTTTTTTTAAGTCATTAATTTATGCTTATGATATTAATTATTGTTTTTGAGTACATGTTTTAAACTTTATTGTTTATTTTTCTGTAAAGTTTTTGTTATAAGTATTTGTTAGTACAGACTCTATGTAAATCCAACTAATGCAGATTCACAAATAACTTTTTACAGAATACATTTATTTAGAACATTCTCCAAAGAAATCTTTTCTTCTCCAAGAGATCAAGCCTAAAAAATTATATGATTTTTTGTTGTTGTCATAATATTGTTAATATTAACGAGAGTAAAAAAAATGGAAAGTCAAATAATATAATTAAAATTAGCAATTAATTACAGTTACATGATACACAATGATGATTATTCTCTCACAACAAAGTATTTTTTTGAACTTTTTTCCCATTATCCCTTACTTCTCTTTCATCCTTTCCAAGGATCCTTAATGATTTCTTTGTGCACAACTTCAATTCCAAAACACTATCATAACTATACATATGAAATTTGGATTTTGGAAGATTGCATTTTAATTTTAAAACACATAATGACTACATATTACTTATTGGTATATCATATGATTATGGAGCCTTTGCTCTTGATAAACACATTAGTTATATCTATATATATATTTTAAATATTTAATATTTTGAACTTAATTGATAGTGTTATACTAACGAAATTTTCAAAGAAGAAAATTGTAAAAAATATTTATTCGACTCTCTAATTAAAGACACTATGTAGCCATGCATATAGATGATAAAAATAAACTAACCATTGTAAAATTTGAATCTGTAAAATGAAATTATGTAAACTAGGAGAAAATAGTGTTATGATTTGTAATTTGGTTATTTCTTTTAATAAAACAAATGATAAAATACAATTGAATAACCTCTATACTCTTAAAAAAAATACTAAGAAAAGTCTATTTTAATAAATTTTAAAGAAGAATGTTCTAACCGCGCGACGCGCGGATCTATTTACTAGTAATAGATAAAATTGAGGAGCAAGTTGAAAGGACAATTTTTTCCCCAAGCATTTGAAAAAAAGAACATAACATATGATTTTTTCATAAATGAAATTTTAAATATTTTATTAAAACGAAATATATAAATATATTATTTATTAAATAGAAGTGTTCAAAGAAAATATCTGGTACAATTCTTATGCAAGTGGGAATTATCTCATTATCTATGTTCATGATATTCTTCTTATAATTATTTTCTGAGACTATTTATGATTTTCTCATTCTCTAGGATAACGATGTGATCTTTTGACTTTCTCCTGTCAATAACATGCAACTCCACAAACGTAACCTTCACAATTAATCAAGTATTTCAATCGATGCACTTACCCTTGAATATTGACACGATTTTCCCTTTATCATAATCTTTCCATTCATGTGGTTATATTAATTGTTTATCGTTTCTTTTATTTTTTTTGTTATTTATTAAGAATTTGAAAATTTACAAATCAATCTTAATCATCTCAAAACAACATTTAGTTATGCAACTACATTGTTCAGACTCTTTAAAAATGTCAACTATTCATCAAAAGTAGTATATTTTTGAAGAATCCAACACATGTGTGACATCAAAAGTGAAGCGTCCGCGCAACTAAGGTATGCATAATGTAATCTCACATTTTATCCCGGCCAGCGATATAAGAAAAGGTAAAATTGAAAGGGAATAGAAAACGAGTATGTTAAAGGCTTGACAATTTTACATTGCCCGAAGAATGTGCATACAACAAGTGTTGATAAAAATAACACAACATATACTAACTCACAGCTTGGCTTTGAAGCCTAGCCAGAGAAAGGGGAAGTTTATAATAATATGGTTTAGGGACATTAACTGCTACCTGCAAAGAGGTCAATGCTGCCAATCTGAAACCTTGAAGTTGCATTCTTGTCTCGAACTGCTAGAAACCTAAACCTGCCATTTCTAACAGTGATCAGAAATTGGATCCTATCATGAAGAAGTGAATTCTTACGAGCCTCCGACAAAACTTTACCTGAATGCATTTGACAAATAGCCGGATGAACTGACTGTAAATGTTTTTCTTTGGAACCGTTTGTCAAATATCTGGGAAGTTTGTTTATCCAAGAGATGCCAACTGGAGCCTCCATTTTCACTTCCTTCTAGCATCCTAATGTAATGAATGGATGTCAGTATTCAGTCTAATATGCAATGATGGTAAGGATTTCTATTGCATACTTCCAAAAGCTGACCAAAACTTTAGCTGATTCTCTAAAATAGTCAACAATCTAAACGAGTGAGAACTTAAGTGTCACCAAAGCTTATAACAAATTCGCAACTATGACACCAGTTCAATTTTGAACTTACATATGAGGATATGGAATTAAATAGGAGAGATATCAGACTTCAAAATTTCGCTTGACTTAGAAAACCAAACAATGATATACAGAGGAATAGTTTTAGTTTTTTTTTTTTTTTTTTTACTTCTTTTTACATTATCATCACTGCCTCTATACAGAGGAATAGTTGATGTGTGAAAACAAGCTCAGACACCATCGTTATCAAAAACAAAAAAAAACAGCCATTCTAGTCAAACCATCTGCTTTCAGCAAGCAGCAGTTGCACTACTGTTACACAACTTCAATTTCATCATGCCAATTGACATGCTTTCACCGAGTTCAACCTTCTAGATCCTAGGACTGCACAGAGAAGGTTACACGACCAACTCAACCTTATCCCACCAGCTTCAGTTTGTTAATCTAGCACAGTATATATTTGATTCTATTTGGAGCCATTATAATAATTTCACCATTTCCTTTATCAAATCGTTCCCCCAAAATCTCAAGTCTTCCTCATCACGCTCTATATTGGCTATCTTATTGTCACTCCGTTTCCATCTTTGCTTTTTTAGGGATTCTTTGAATGCCAAACTAACAACAACAACAACATGCACAATGAGATCCCAACCTTTACGCAACCTCTACATAAACTATTTCTTAAATGTCTTTTCGCCTTCTATCTTTGGTCCATGCCCATTTCAACAATTTTCATTCCAGCTGGTTCATTACCACGACCCTTAAAAACAATTAGCCCCTTCCTTTTCTGCAATATTAAGTATTCCTTCAATTTTCATTTTATATGATGGAACTTGACAGGATGTCAGGGGTTCGAGCCGTGGAAACAGCCTCTTGCATAAATGCAAGGTAAGATTGCGTACAATAGACCCTTGCTGTCTGGACCCTGCACATAGCAGGAGCTTAGTGCATTGGACTGCAAAAAATGATGGTACTTGACAGAACACGGTGTTCAGAATCGAAGTAACAGAAGAAAATATTAAAGTATTGATTGAGGGGTTAGTTAATCATTTGTTTATATTGACATAAATAGAAGAGTTGGTGATTTTACAAGATGCATAAATGCATTTCCCATTAGTTAAGCATTAGAGAAATCCCATGTCAACTATATAGTTGTTTTTGGTCTAGCCAAAATGAATCCTATTCTGGTTATCACACTTCTCCAGTAATATGTTCTCATACACAGCTATATATCCCTGTTAGCCAGCTTACGTAGTAAATTCTATTTGTTCTAAGGTACTTTGGGCTGTTGTACTTACTACCTATATTGCCTTAAATGATCCAGCGCAAAGCCACAATTTTATAAAGAATGAATTGACATTTGTTAGATACTGTTTTCAGTTAGACAACACCAGCCCCCTTGAACAGACATTGCTATATCTGTCTCAAAAGCTGGAAACACATACAGTTACTTGCAAGATGGAAAATATTTTTTCACAACTATACTTTGAAACCAATATATTTCATACCAGTCTTTTGGATCTCTCTCTGGAGCATCATTCGCAGACATTAACTCATATGCCACAAGCTCAACCATCCGGTTATCAGCTACTTGATATATGATCCAACATCCTATAAAGCAGAATACAGGTATCAGATAGAACAATAACCATAAAGAAAAGGGATAATTGAAAATACAAATACAAAAACCTGTGTTTATCCCTTAAAAATTCAATATGTATTTATTCATCTTTTTATCCAATATAAATTCCTTTCTTTTAATTCCTTAATTTGAGATACCTTTAGAGGTTGTTAGATTCGGGAACCTTCTTTATGTTCATAATTGGCGCCGGAAGGGGCACCTTCCTTCACACATCATTAAATTTGAAAACAACTAATGTTCTTAAACTTGCAACTATTGCTTAATAATAACTTGTGCTGCACATATGTAATGAGAAGCTAGTAACACATTCACACTAAAATTATTTATGCTGAATATACTAAAAGCTGGTCCCCCGGGGTTGGTGCATCAAGACATGGATATGGATGACAATTTTTTCACCAACTAGTAGAAAACATCCATCAGAATCAAGAAGATATCTCTTTAGTACAATAATGTTCTTAGAAAATATTTAGTACAGTAATGTCTAGTGGTCATCAATATGATATTTAATTATCTACATATACACCATCAATATAACAGTGATCTCTTTGGACTTTGGGGACAAATCTTGGGCTTCCTAAAGGAAATAAAGACTTACTGCAATTACTATTTGGGAACTATCCAGAAGAAGATGCATAAAGATGGTGTTGCACTATAAGCTACTTGTTATGTTAAGAAACATTTAGGAAGGAAGAAAAGCAAAAACCCCAGGGTTTAGCTGACCATCATTCAGCAGGCACCACTACATCAAAGTTGTTATATTAGTTCCCTCCTTGCTCTTTAGCTCTAAACTTCACAATAACTTCATCAATGAGTAACCTGATTTTCCATTTTACTGATTCTTTTCTTTTGTTTAAGGACCTCTTCAACCTAAATGGAAAACAACTTTTTTTTTGATGAATAATGATAAATTTATTAAATAGGAGCTCCAGTAGAAGGCTGGTACTGAGGCAAAATACAAAAGTTCTGCTGGATCTGAATCCCCCAAAGCTGTAGGTATTCCAAGAAACCCAGCATTACACCACACTATCAGTAGAAATTCAGCATTACACCAAATTTCAACTGATATTTTAAATTCACTTCACATGCCACTCTAAATGGCAAGTTCTGGAGACATCTTATTGAAGGTGCCAGATGCTCATTCAATACAGACACTTGACAGCTAAGATACTTCACAGTTAACACACCTCAGAAGAAAATGATGCCCTAGGATTTTCAAGGTTTTGTAAGGTATGAAGACTTGGGTGATGTTAACTTAAAAACTAGAGAAAGGATGCCGTATATTGAAGCTACCAAAGCAAAAGTTACAAACTATACAACACAATATTCACCGTCAAAACAATACCTATTAACTTAATGATGAACATAAAGAAGTAACACATCGAGAAGAACCAGAGAAATAACCTTACGCAGCTGACATATATGAGAAACAATGATGCTATGCCAGAGTTACATTTTTGCTTAAGCATACCTGCTGCACCATTTGGTTCTTCCCACTTTGACATCCGTGTTCCATCAAATGCACATGTAGCCTGATGTATTCGAACAAGAGAATTAAAATTCTTCATCTATTAACTATATCAGGAACTTCTCTTCCACATGACTAGAAGTTTTTTGGAAGGAGCAGTTTTTATTATACATGCCAATGTTACTTACAATTCCAAAAGGAAGCTCCTCTCCACTAGCAAGGACTAGACCAGAACATAATCTGTTCAACTTAAGCAGTGGCCAAGAGCGGGACCTGCTGTCTAGTCTAGCACATTGTCCGATATTGTAAATCACATCATCCAGTGCATGGAACAGGACAGGCAGCGCAACGGAAGTTTTAACAGGATCAGAAGCTAAACATATATCAATATTCCCATTAACACCTAACTCACTCTTCAAGGAAAGAGCATTGAGTAACTGGTCAAAAGATGCCAACATCTTACTGAATATATCACCAGAACTACTTGAAACTGATTTCACAGAGGTTCTCCTGGTTCTGAAAGGTGAATTCTTTAGATCAACTAAAATCTTTCTGAAAATCTCAAGAATTTCAGCAGCTGCCTTTTTAGATGGCGAGTACTCTATTAACTTTGAAAGAACAGGGGAAAAGGCACTATAGATATTTGTGACATGATCATCTATGCATTTGCGAACTGGACAAGATGAAGAGCTTAGAGAGTTCTTTTCACCAGAGACAAATTCCGATCTTTCTATGCGCCACTCCTTGTCTCCGCTCAATCTTCCAGGTAATGAGACTGAAGTGTCATCTTTATGATGCAATTCTTGCTCAATGGCATTCATTTCGATCCTGTCCCGTTCTTCCAGTGCTGAAATCACTTCAGCAGATAATGTTTTCTGAAGTTCTCTAGTTATATCAGATAGAACAGCTGCAAGAGAAGGCTCTGAAATGATGTTTCGCCGAGAAAGAACCTTCATGATCAAAAATATTTATCTTAATTGCAGAAACTCATGACCACATACAAGTATCAATAAAGGGACACTCAATTAACAGTTTACCTCAGGCCACTTCCTGGTGTAACGCTTAGTGACATCATGCACGCCATCTTTTGCAATAGCAAACACATAGTTCAAATTCTTTTTCCATCTTCAGAGAAAGGTTGAAACACTAAAAATAAGAAGGTAGGTCGGAAAAGGTTGAAATACCAAAAATAAGAAGACAGTTACAAAGATAATGATATGAAAGGCAACTTGGCAACAACAGACACATGATGGATTTTTAGTACCAGTGTAAATTTGTTCTCTAAAATATTTCATGAACATGTGAACTGTGAAGCACTAGCTAAAATGAAAATATTCCTAGTACTCAACAATAAGTATGATATACCAAAACTTTCCATTGCTAATTAAGCTTTGGTTCTGTTTGTCAGCAAGTTTCACACCTTCACGATTTCAAAGCATGCTTCTTTTAAATTTTCAATGACTTCCCGACCATTATAGTTGCAACAGATATTTACATGCCTGCAAAACTCCTAGATTCTGATTTACAGCCATTTCCATTAATATACTATATTAAAAACACAAAGCTCCTTAACAAAACGCCATCTACCTTTTTATCATAAAAATAGTTTTCTCATTGGACAAATTGTCATTTAAGTTTTCCCATAATATTTAGGAATTCTAGATCAACTAATTGTTTGCATTGAACCATTCCTTAGATACACTATATACAACAACAACATACCATTCCACTAGTGGGGTTTGGGGAGATAAACTATATAGAGAGTCCTAATATTTAATATCTTGTATAAATCCTTTCCTTATTTGAATTATTTAACATAACAATTTTGTAAAAGACATGTTATAGGTAAAATATTATACTACACGCTTACATTAGGTTCAAGTAATGAAGCAATGTGTTGAAGTGGTTTTATTTCATTTGATAATGAAATATTAGCTGCATCAGTTTCTTAATCTTACTTAATAGAGAATAATTATAATGTAGCTATTACTTGTTGTAGGTTTGAATTATTTTCTCATAGAATCATACCTAATTAACTAAATGATTTAATTATTTTAATAGAAACAGAAAAGAAAATTAGAGAAAAATTAAGTAGGAAATTATAATTAAAGTCAATAAATGTCAGTCAACACTCCTTCAGTTTTATTCTTAATTATTATAGAATTATAACCAGTCATAGAATTAAAATCAATTAATTCTATGTAAGTTAATTATCTTAGTGAAGATTAAAAAATAAAAGAAGATTTCTTGTGAAAAATTATGTTGGTTTTTTTGGGTATACAATAGTATGCCCATCACCCTTTTATCAAACACTCCAATATAATTTATGTACCAAAATGTATACGTATTCTAAGAAATGCTATAATTAGATACAAATTATCCGAATATCCATAATTGTAATACTTTTTAACTCAATATCAAATTCTGGAAATACTTTCAAAATGACACTTAACAACTGCACGTCAAGTATACATAGTTTAATAATATTTGTATAACATTTTCAAGTTTTCTACTTACTGATATGGAGTACATGCTCAAAGCACATTCTCTAAAACTAGTATATAGTAAGAACGGAAGAGCAAATTTGATGGCAATACATCACATTAGGAATTATGTGATTGCTACATTAGTTACAATAATATTACATCTACCAAGAGGTAAAATTGGCAAAGAGAAAATACCCCTTCTCATATAATAGAGGATTGTCATATATTCCTTCACAAGGATCAAGATGCATCCATCTGCACTATTTTTCCCAATCACTTTGTATTCTGGATCATTGCAACAAAATTTATTGAGCAAGCCCTGTGAAAAGATATTACCTTTCCAGTGAGGGTGAAAAACACTCTGTCCAGACATGATCGGTGAAGTCCAAAATCTGGAAAGTGGAACAACAGAAGGAGAAGGTAAGTCGAACTTAATCTGTAAAACAGCTGATTTCCTTCCAAAACTTTGTTTGTGTGTGACTGTGGTGGTGGTGCGGGGGGGGGGGGGGAGCTACCCTTGAAGATACACATAATTAAGTCAACAAACTTGACAAAGGTTTCTTTCTAAAAGCAGCATAATGCAGTAATGCAGAATATATATGATCTTGTAGAAAAACCTGAAAGGATACAAGACTTGGCACTAAATAATGAAGAGTGAATAATTTAGCAATTGAAAGTCTGAGGCATGTTGCACTGCTTTTCAGGCAAGTGCACATCTTCAACACTTACAGGTTTAGGCAAATGTCCAGGGTAGTCGCTCACTCTTTGCACTCCTCTTCCAGAAATTTATGGGAGTTTGTTACACATTTTATATCTTTATCTTTCCTGCTTGTAAAATTGAATGCATCTTTCCCTTCTATTATGTTCTTGTAATTTGGATTTCTCAATAGAAAAAAGAGAGAGATTAAATTCACCCAGCCCTATATAAAGAAGAGATGGCACTCCTATCTCATTCTCAAGTTAGTATCTCTTTGTAAAAGTTCTCACACCAGTTCAAAAAGGCTAAAAACAAAAAAGTCCTGGCATTTATTTTCTGAGGAAGTTGGTGACAAGATAATCGATGCAAGTCTATGAATTCTGTTTTAGTACTCAATGGGTGGAAAGAGCCCTGGGAACAAATATTCAGCTATATGTGAATAGTTCAACTTATAGAAGTTTGGTATTCCAATCAATCAATTTAAAACGGCACTTCGTTGCTGTAGGTTCTTCAATGTTTTTATTTGCATACTTGTCGTTTTACTAATTTTAATCATCTGTACAGGGAGAAATTCACCAGTCACTAAAGCTTCCAGCGAAGAACAATCACAAAGGATTTATGAAAATTGAATCCACCATACAGTGCGATAGAGCGAAACGGCAATCACCTAACATGGTTGGCATTAAAATATGTTTTCTTGGAGAAGAAACTTACCAAGCGAGAATCATAACCAAAAGCCATACAATAGAGTGTGAAGCAGTTGGCCCACTCCCCGCACCGCCCCTTTCTCGTCTCTAGAAGCTGCATAATTGCCAGTCAGAAATTGTAATACAAAATCTTCCAGTAGCAGATGCATCCAATACCTTCAATGGGTCATCGTATCTTGGGAAACGGGTGATATTTGAACACGAATTGCACCTGTCGGCAATAGAGATAAATGTTATAAGACAACCGTGTTATTTTCCTGTAAAACGAGATAGAGAGAATGGAAACACATATCCTTACAGAAAGAGAATTTTAATACTTAAAAGATGTCAGAATAGAATACTCCAAGAGATCCTCACATGTGCAAAATGATGGAGTGACAGAAAAAATGAAAAACTAAGCCTAGCTAGTAATGCTTCTTCTCTTACAGTTGACAACCCAAATGATGCCTCCACTGAATAACACTCACCTCTGACAATTGATTTAAAAAAATTGCAAAGCAGATACTAGTTGTGGACCTCTTTGTATAACTTTGGGTACCCTAAGAGACAGGATTTTTTCTTTCCTGTGTGTTGTTAAAATAGGCAATGAATTCTTAAATTTACCGCTTTAGTCGAATAGAGCTAGCAATGGTCTCAAAATATTTCTACTGAGGAAAAAAACAGCATAGAACTCTGAGAGACTGTACAATATCACAGGATATACACTTTGAGCAATAAATTATCAAAATAGCACGCTTTTCGTAAAAGTTGATAAGGATTCCTGGAAGAAACTCACTTGCATTAATGTAGAAGCTTGTTACAAAAGTACACCCTTAAGTGTAGAACTACCAATTACTTTTTGGAAACCGGGTACAGATAATTTCCCTTAGAACCTATCTAACACCACATAGAATGTAGAAGGTAACTATCTTTCTGAACATACCGATAAAGTTCAACTCGAGAAGCACCATAAAGTTTCTCAGAAGAATTTGCAACCCCCATGCCTTGAGTTCTGGTATCATTACCACAGCTATCACAAGGAGGAGCATTCACCCACCTACAATGACAAAAAAAATGAGAATAGTGTCATTTAAGAGAGTAATCCCTGGGCCTCTAAGGCCCAACATGTCCTAAAATTGAATGTCGTTGAAATGCGGATGCTAAAATCAATGTACAATCATACAGCTTGGAGAATATGACTGCATCCAACAAAGGGTGCAAATAGCACAGGCAGAGGATACAATGAGAGCTTGTTTGAGATGGTTTGACAAGATCCTACATAAACCTCCACATGCACCAAGATGTAGGTGCAGTACCATGACAAGCATCAGTGGCTGACATGTGAATAAGACAAGGATGGAATTTCAGTTTTTAGAAGACTGTTAAATGATTGGGAGATTGATATGGTAGCAGAGTTCTTCCAAATTCTATCCCACTTCAATGGTTTCTCAGTAAAGGAGAACAGCCTGATCTAACAGTGCGACAACAAAGAGAAGTTCTCTGTAAAATTCTACTTACAGAGATCTCAGTATATGCAACAATCAGGTGGCCTCTTGGCTGCGGAAGATGGTTTGGAAAGTCAAAGTACCTTATAAGGTAACATGCTTCAAATGGCTATCGGCCAAAGAAAAAGTTTTGACACATGAGAAGTTGATCAAGAGAGGTATACAACTATACTCCAGATGCTAGCTTTGTAATGAACAGGCAGAGACAATTAGCCATCTTTTCTTGCATTGTGAAATGGAATGATTAGCTATGGAAAATCGTCATCAACTCGAGGAAGATAAAATGGGAGATCGAGGAAGAATCAAAGAAGTGTTAAACTGCTGGTACAGTGATGGTAATGCAGCTAGAAGAAAGGAAAGATGGAAGATTGTCCCAGCTTGTATTTGGTGGTCTGTCTGGACAGAAAGGAATCATAGATATTTTGAGGGCAAGGAATGTAGCATTCAAAAGTATATAACAAACTGTCTAGGTCTCTATTATTTTGGGTGTAAATAGAATCTGTTAAGACAAACTGAAGACATATCTGATGTCTTGGAAGTTTGTAAGTATTTTAACATGCAGAGTTACCCTTATCTCAAAAAAAAGTATTATAACATGTAGGAAGCCATTTTGTAAGTGACCTACTTTTGAGGGGGACTGCACAGTTTCTGGTGTAGTATACCTATCGATATTAATATAACTGTTACCTTCATTTAAAAAAAAGTCAAGTTTTTTTTTTAACCGAGAAATCCACGCTTTTGCGTGCAACAGGGTTCGAACCTGTGATTTGTGCCTAACCCACACATCGCATGTTGCGCTCTTACCACCTATGTTCATCATAGGCTGTCATTGACAAAAACTAAAAAAAGAATTGCAGAAAACCACATGCAAATGTGTTGGAAGAACACTTTGATTAAGACGTGAGATTTAGATGATTTCAGGTCTCATAATGTACGAACCCATATTAATTCCAGTACTGCTTATTTCAGCATTATAGATACACATAACAACGTCACTGCATGGAAGTAGAATGAAGTGAAAAATTGTTCAGTCCTCAAAGATGAAAATTGAATTAG
This sequence comes from Solanum piurae, assembly GCA_029582685.1. NCBI lineage: Eukaryota > Viridiplantae > Streptophyta > Magnoliopsida > Solanales > Solanaceae > Solanum > Solanum piurae. Next base: position 18,970 of record JAJOOO010013927.1, on the reverse strand, counting down.
CAGCAAAGGCAAGAAATTACCGAAATGACTGCTTAAACCAGAATAGCAGCTGTAATAGGAAAGCATTATCTTGCTCAACTTTTGTTGGTTTGTAGTTTCCCTCCTAAGCATATATAGTACAGATGTCAGAAATCCTTGCTTATGTCAACCCACAAATTCTCATATTCAGACCAAAACTAAGATCCCACTCACAACCCTTGTAATAAGCTATGCCAAGTAAGAGGTATAGAACATTCTGTGTTGATTTATGATTTATATAAACATAACTTGATCTTGTTGCTAATGCTACTATATCTTTTTGCTTTTAATTCCATTTTTAAATATCTAATTATTCAGTAAAGCTATATATGGTCTGAGGCCCCTAATAACATATTCACACTAATTTCACTATCATCTTCTTATCAGTAACAAAATTTAGATGCAAAGAAAAATTTACTGCCAAAGTTAACTCAAATTTTATTTTTTTGGAAAGGTAAACTCAATAGTCTTCAGGAAAAGAGAAACGAAGCCAAAATATTAAAAGATTCACATGAATCAATTCATCAAAGTTCTAATAGGGACAACAGATCAACCAACATTGGTTTCTTACAAATTTTATCTCTTAAACACCAGAAGAGAGATAGTAATATCTATGTTTCCCACTCTTGAGAAGGTTTCATTAACTGAATTAAGGAAAGGGAAGTAAATCTTATTACAAATGATGAATACATGCCCAACATCTCAATCTATTTCCAAAAAAAAAACCTCATTCATGACTTGTTCGAGGTTAAATATTATGTAGGTTGAACACAGTTACCAATTTGTGCTTAACAAAATAACCAGCAAGATGATAGTACCAACCCTTCCCAAAGAAATCAATGCTTTCTCCTCAAGCTTGTCCACAGGCACCGTCTTTCGAGCCATCTCTTGCCGATGTGGATCTTCACACTACAACATGAGGAAAGATATTTGTTATTTATCATCAGAAATGATTTTATTGCATTCCACCTTCTATTGCATTTCATCTTTTCAAACTAAAAGTCAGTGATGAATTACTCTATCCATCTCATGCACAGTATTAAGAGAAAAATGGGATTACGGATATGGCATAATTTATATACTTTACTCATATTGGGGGAAACCAAATACCATTTGAGTATTTAATATGTAAGGTCTACCCAACTTTAAAAAAAACTAATTTATGAAATATGCTATACTGTGTTGGCATTTGAAGTAGAAGACCTAAAGAGCATCTCTTACTCCATCTGCTAAAGGGGGAGAAACACTATGGAACACAAGTTAAGATGGAAAAAAGAAAATCAGACACAACAAGACGTACCATTTGAACTTGATTTACATATGGCCGTATCCGCTGTTCAACTTCCTCCTTACTTTCTTTAGAAACAAAATGCTGCATCATAAGAGCTTCTTCTTCTGCCTAGATGTACAATCACATGATAATAACTGAGTGTTATCAACATAAAATGATAATAACAAGTTAGCTCTCGTAGTTTAATGGTAAAGCAAATGCAAAAAGAAAGGTTTTCTTTAAACTCCAACTAAGTTCGTCATACAACTGAAATTAGTCTAAGATGAAAAAAATGAAGGGTCAATTGTATTGTTTCCACCCACAATAAGTTCCTAACTGCCGTAGATAAGGCATGCTAGTTAAAAATCAGTATATCACTGTAGAAAATAAAAGTAACCTAATTTAAGGAAAAAAGAATCATATAAATGAAAAAGAATGTAAATTCTTTAGCTTTGTTTTATTCCTAGCTAGTAATTAAGTTTTTGTTTACTATGTTCAAAAAAATCTCATCTTAGACTAATGACTGGGAGGTGAGTAGGGTGACTGCTTTCTTCAATCTGCTGGGAACTTTAGGATGTTTTCAAGAAGAGGTTGACAGATTATGGTGGAATGGACACAGCAGTAGTGCTTACAAAGTGAATGCAGCTTACAAACATATGAACCAAACCAATCATCAAATGGTAGAATGGCCTTGGAAGCACATTTGGAAGGCTAAGATACCATATAAGGTTTCATGTTTTGTCTGGCTTTTGGCAAGAGAAGCAGTTCTTACTTAAGATAACTTGATGAAAAGAGGGATTACTATCTGTCCCAGATGCTGCCTGGGGAAACTACAGAGACAGTTAATCATCTTTTCCTCCACTGCAAAATAACTGGTCAAATATAGAGGATGTTCCTGGCACTCAGAAGTATCACATGGATAATGCCTGGAAAGATTTCTGAAACTCTAGCAAGTTGGGAAGAAGCAGGTTTGGAGGTCAGAGATAGAGGAAGATGGAGAATCGATAGAGGAAGATGGAGAATCGTTTCAGCTTGTATATGGTGGACAATATGGAAAGAGAGGAATTCCAGATGTTTTGAAAATAGGAGCAACTCTATCCAACAAATGAAGATGAATTGTATTTTGCTCTTTAGTTTTTAGTGTAGACAGTCTCACTCGGTAGAAACTGTTGAAATTCTAGATGTATTAAACTCCATATAGAAAACTAAAATAGCTCCAGTTTCTTAAGAGTTTTTTCATGTAAATATGGTGCAAGTACAACCAATGTACTGAATGATCTTAATCATAGATAGAAATACACAAAGTTACCAATTTAAAAAAAAATCTCATCTTGAAATAACAAAAAAAAAACTTGATACTTTGTTTAATTTTAATCATTCCTCACTGCTGACTGGGAAGTTCTTCAGAAGTTGGGATTTTCGTTGTAATTTGATAAACCAAAGGATTCAAGACAGTAAGATTTACCCATAGATTACAACAACATACCCAGTGTGATCCCATATATTAAGGTCAGTAAATCAAGACTGGAAGTCCAATTCTTAGTTGTTGCAAAGAAATTATATCCAACTTTAAGCTCCAGCTGATTTTAGCTCACACTTTTACATCTCTTTTGCTTACCTCGAGCATCCCACTACCATCATCAGGTTCATTTTTTTTGTAATATTTACAAATTGAAAAACATAGTTCAACACTACTTCTATTGCAATTACATTAGCAGTTCAAGAAAACCATCTGACATCAAATAACATGAATGTTTCGTAACTTAAACCAAAATTCAATACAGAACCTGAATAAGGCGAGCCAACTCTTCATCTGACATTGCCAAATTTTCTAACTTCTCTTTCTCCTCGGCTACTATTTCTTCCTCAACTCCATCAATTGATACCAACCGAAGCTTATCCGTTATTGAAGCGAGGTCAGACTCGTCGGATACAATTTGATCATCTCTCCCCAATATCTTCTCATCCATTCAATTTTAACAAATCAAATACTCAAATTCACAACCATTTCATTTTCAACAAAATAAATACTCACTTTCACTAGCATATTCATGCAAACACAAATCATATGGATACATTCATCTCATTGCACCTCTTCAATTCAATTTTTTTTATCAAGTTTATCAAATGAACAATTTGTGATCAGAATGGTAAATGCTACAATCTTATCATCCCTCCTCTGAATATCATTACATTTCCATTTTTATAAATAACAAAATTCAACTTCAAAATACATATTGCCCTTTAAAATTCAATTTATAAAGAACTCATCCATAATTAACCCAAAAATCAAGATTAGAATTATCAATATAATCGCTTTTCCTCCCAATATCTTCTCATCACTTTCAGTTTTAGCAAATCAAACACTTAAAAACACATAACAAGAGATCACGATTGTTCACTGGTATCTCTTCCAATATCTTCTCAAAGTCCAATTTACAAGGCTAAAATTGACAAGCAAATGCAAAATCTGCGGACAATATATAAAACACAATTCATCACATGTTACACCTTTTGTTGATCGGGAGGAACGGAAGTGAGAGAGAAGAGCTGGTACTTGAGGACCTGGAAAAACGAATAGATAAGAGAAAAAGGTTTGTAAATGAAACGGAAGATGGAATTGATGAAAATGAAGTGAGAATGAGAGGAAGTGGAAGAAGACGACTTCGAAGCCATCATCAGTGTCGTAATCGACGTCGAATGTGGACTCGTTGTGACTAACGGCGAGTCTTCGAGCAACCATTCTTTGGAACTTGTTCAATTTGCTTCGTTTTAGGTTTTGGAATTCGATTCCTTTCTTGATATTGAATATTGACGATGGGTTCCTAATTAATTTCTTCCAAAAATTCTACTTCAATTGGCCAAACCGTCTTAACTAACTCGCTTTATAAACTAATCAAGATTGTTGCCTAATTACTCGTCCATATATTATTTTTTAGTTCTCCTTAATTATTTGTTCATTTTGACAAATTAAGAAAGGATAAATTATCTATTATATCCCTAATTAATTACTTTGAAAAACGTAAAACTTCTTGAAAATCTTAAGTTTTTTAATTCATCTATTTCATAATTAATAAGGGTAAAATGATAAACTCACTATATCAATTATTGTATTCTTAATAGGGTGTGTCAATTCAAAAGTTGACAAGTAATTAGGAATAGATCGGAGTACTTAATACTTTTTATGTCCACTTTTAATTGTCATATTACGTTTTTCAAAAGTCAATTTGATCAATTTTCAATTCAAAGTTAAATTATATTACATTAATTCGATATTTAAAACAAATTTTTTAGATAAATTCAAAAGCTATACCAAAAGTACTATAAAATGTTAGTCAAAGTTATCATCATTTGACTCTAAAAAAGAAAACTATGACATTAAAAGTAGACGGATATAGTATAATACTCATTCCCTTCCCTCCATCGCACATTTTTTATTTTACACGATATTAAGAAATTATTAATATATTAATTAATTTTACTATTTTGATATTTGTTCATATCAATACATATAAAAATAAGTTTTATATATATGTATATAGAGAGAGAGTGTATAGTAATAACTAGTATTGAGAACCGTTCACGTTCAAAAAGCCATATTAATTGTAGAAGTAAGTAGGAAAATATAATTAATCTTATCCTAATTTAGTAAGTGATCAAATAGTATGCGATAATTATTTTTAATAAAATGTTCATTATGAAACCGAGGAGAGAGAGTATAACTAAAAAAACAAATAATAACAAAAATATCATAAATAATATCTAAGGATGATAGCTTTTTAATAATAAAATAAAATAGAGGAAACTAATTGTAATTAGAATCATTTGGTTCTATGTGTTTAGCTGATTTGAGTCGCAAGCTTATTTTAGAACTAGATGAGTAAAGTCATATTGATCTGTTTATAATAAAATAATCGAGTCAATTTCAATTAAGTTTTAATACAATTTAATGGAGACTAATAGGCTATTAATTAAGATATATAAATTTGTTCTATTTAAATTTTAAACAAAACTCATTAGATGGAGAGACAAAGTTACCTGGTAAACAAGGGAAATAATTAAAATTAATTAAAACTGAATAAAATTTACCAACAATTATATATCAATTATATACTCCTAAATAATTGAAAAAGTTCAAATGTACCCCAATATGACTTCAACTGTTTGTGTAAGGGACATATTTAAATATTAATAATAATATTTTTGAGTCAATAGATTATCGAAACATATACCAGACAAATTACAAATCTTATTAATATATCTGAAGATTTTTTCCTTTGATACAAGCTACAATATTATTTACTTCGAAATTCGATCCATCCATTCTTACTAAAAATAAATAATTCAAATAATAGTTATTTAAAAAATTAAAATATAATTTAAATTTTTTCTATTTTATCCTTAATAATAATTATTCATGGAAACAATAAAAATTGATTAATTAATATTAAAAATTTAAATGAATAGTACATACGCATTACTACAATTAATTGGTTTAGATCTTAACTAAATATGTTATTGATAAATAAGACATATGGAAATAGAGAATATTTATCCAAGAGAAAATTGATATTTTAAATGATTAAAGATAATAAATAAAAATATAATAATCAAGCTCAGCTGACTTGAAAATTAAGGGAACGACGGCACGTACTTCTGATTTTGATGCCAAATATCCATGCCATGTTACGTTCAGTCATTTTGATGGATGAGATAATGAATAATAATCTTCAGAATATAACATAAAATTATTTTATTTCATATTTGTTGTTTATATATAAGTATTAATTAATTTCGAAAATCAGTTCTCGTGACCAAACATCCCTTCTACATAATCAAGAAAACTTCTAGTCTATACCAGTGGCGTAGCTATATGGTTATCAAGGTGTCAAATTCCTTTGTCAGAAATAAATATCGTATATATAAATAAAATTATATATAAAATAATTAAATAATATATTTTGACACCCTTAACACAATAAATTGTTGTAGCCCGTGGTTTCAGATGCTTGGAATGAAGTAATGCTTGCGTGTTTTAATCTCATTAGTTCTACTTTCTGAAAAGAGCTTTTGTTGTGCAATTTCTGTATGTCCTTTTTGAAATTCCTGGCTCCATCACTGGTCTATACTACACGTATTAAAAAACTTTTGTTATGCAATTTCTGGACATTTATAAAATTCCTGGCTCTAACACTCGTCTCTACTATACCTATTAAAAACAACAAAGAAGATATTTATTTCCACAGATCACTAACAAAAATATGTCATAACGACACGATCAAAGCAAACCAATGACAAAACCAAAGTGAAAAAAGAAGATAGTCCAAAAATAGAGAGAAAAAAACATTCAACTTTGTATAAAACTTAACTAAATTCCAATTTCTTTTATGTTTTTCCCGTCCCATTTTTTGTCCAATTCTCAATTTCTCCATCCCCTGTATTTATAAAAGAGAAGGGGGAAAACAAGTATCCCTTCAGAAAAAAATAAAAAATGGCAAAGTTTAAGCGGACAGACACCAACAGAAGCTTAGAGACTTTGCTTGATTTGGACAAATCTGCACAGTTGAATAAGATTAATGGTGTTAATTTGGCGAAGCAGCCAACGCGCAAGCTAATTCCAGGACATGGTCTTGAGTTTACTAATCTGTCATATAGTGTTACTAAGAAAGTGAAAAAAGATGGTGTTTGGATCAACAGAGAAGCTTATCTTCTTAATGATATATCAGGACAAGCTCTGCGAGGTGAAATCATGGCCATCATGGGGCCTAGTGGTGCTGGAAAATCTACTTTTCTTGATGCCATTGCTGGACGAATTGCTCGTGGTAGTCTTGAAGGAACTGTTAGAATTGATGGCAAACCAGTTAAGTGTCTCTATATATCATGTAATGTGGTTAAAACATAGTCATGATTACTAAAGGCTATAGTTATTATGATATGCAGGTGACAACAAGTTATATGAAGATGATATCTTCCTATGTAATGCAAGATGATCAGCTCTTTCCTATGTTGACAGTTTTCGAGACGTTCATGTTTGCAGCTGAAGTCAGGCTTCCACCATCAATATCTAGAGCAGAGAAGAAGAAAAGAGTTCATGAACTTCTCGAGCAATTAGGCTTAACGGTATGTCAAGACTCACTATCAACAAAAGGATTATGAACAGTTAGTTACTTGTAGTTATTTTTTTTAGGTAACTTGATAGTGTAAAATTTATATGTGCCTATGTAGAGTGCAACACACACATACATAGGAGATGAAGGAAGAAGAGGAGTGTCAGGGGGAGAACGTCGGAGAGTGTCAATAGGGATTGACATAATCCATAAGCCATCTCTGCTGTTTCTCGACGAGCCTACATCTGGTCTTGATTCTACAAGTGCTTATAGTGTTGTTGAAAAAGTGAAAGACATAGCTAAAAGTGGTAGTATAGTACTCATGACAATCCACCAGCCTTCTTTCAGAATCCAAATGCTCCTCGATCGCATCACAGTCCTTGCTAGGTACTTTTTAATTCTATCCCTCCTTAATCGACTTTAAGTTCATTGTTTTTCTATGTTCAAGCATTGAAGTACACATTGCCATGTCGAAGGAATAATAGTATGCCTCCGTTTCAATTTGTATGTCAATTCTTTCTATAATCTGTTTAAAGACGAACGATAACTTCTTATAACCATAGAAATGATGTACATGCTACATGTTTCAAGGGCACTTATGGTGTGTGATAAAAATCCTTCTTTCGTTCTTCCTCAAACTCCGTACCTAATCAAACACCGCCATATAAGCAGGGTTGTTCTGTGAATGCAGGGGAAGGCTTGTATATTTGGGAAGTCCAACAGGAGTAGCAGCTTTTTTAGCTGGTTTTGCAAGACCAGTTCCAGATGGCGAAAACAGCTTAGAGTACTTGTTAGATGTGATCAAAGAGTATGATGAATCAATTGTTGGACTTGATCCCCTTGTCTTGTATCAAAGGGATGGCATCAAACCTGATCAAGCAGCTAAAACCCCTCTCCAAAAACCACCAAGAGCTCCTCGAACTCCTTATGCAAAGTCACCCTGGACCAAACATATTAGCCTCCGAAGCTCTCATTTTTCTGTTGGAAACATGAATTCCCAACGAGATCCTAAGGATCAGTCTGAATCTAATGTTGATAGTTTCGGTTATGATGATGAAGACGATGAGGAGGATTTTGATAACTCATTGGAACGTAAGGTTCCTCAAACGCCTATGAGTATGCAGAGTGGGATTCATCCACGTTTGGCTTCACATTTCTACAAAGATTTCTCAGTTTGGCTATACAATGGCGTTAAAGGTACTCCTCTTCATCCACCAACATGGAACCATGGAGGAAGAACACAAATTTCTGGTGCAAAATCGAGCATGTCTTCAGGTCATCCATTCCCAATGTCTCAACAAACACCTTCACGTGTTAAAACTCCAGTAGTATCAGCAATTTTCACTCCAGGACGAGAAGGAATAGAGTACTCATCGTATAATCCATCATACGAAGAAGTATTTGAAATCGAAGAAGTACTTGATGAACCAGTTCACAGGCACAAATTCGCAAATCCCTGGCTTAGAGAAGTTATAGTCCTCTGTTGGCGTACCACATTGAATGTAATTCGTACTCCTGAACTCTTCCTATCTCGTGAAATCGTCTTAACAGTCATGGGACTAGTCCTGTCTTCTTTCTTCCGAAGATTAGATCATTTCGACTTCACAACAATCAATCACCTCCTCAACTTCTACATCTTCACAATTTGCCTAGTTTTTTTCTCCTCGAACGATGCTGTCCCAACGTTCATCCAAGAACGATTCATCTTCATTCGCGAGACATCTCACAATGCTTATAGAGCATCTTCTTATGTCATTTCCTCCCTCATAGTATACCTCCCCTTTTTCGCGATCCAAGCCTTCACATTCGCTGCCATAACACAATACATTCTTAGAATCAACAGCAGCATTTTAAGCTTCTGGATAATCCTCTATTCCTCACTCATAACTAGCAATGCTTATGTGATGTTCGTAAGTGCACTTGTACCTAGTTACATCACGGGATACGCGATCGTTATAGCTACAACAGCTCTATTCTTCCTAACATGTGGATTTTTCTTGAAGAGGACTCAAATTCCTTTGGTTTGGAGATGGTTACATTACATATCAGCAATCAAATATCCATTTGAAGCATTGTTGATTAATGAATTTAAAGGGACAAAAAACTGTTACAATGGTGACCTAGCTGATCTTTCACCTGGTCCTTTAGGTGATGTGAAGATTAGTCAATTGCATAAGGATTCAATTGCTAGAGGTGATTTATCACAAAATTGCACATTGATTGGAGAAGATGTTTTGTTCTCTATGGACATTACAAAGGAGAATATTTGGTTGGATATTGTCATCTTGTTGGCTTGGGGAGTTCTTTATCGTCTTTTCTTTTATGTAGTTCTTAGGTTTTACTCAAAGAATGAAAGAAAATGATGCGCGTCTTTGATTAAAAGTTTGGTTAAGATATATTGTTTGTATTATAAATATTTTTTAACGATGCAATGAATAAGTTATGCTACTCTCCATATGTGACACGATTCTTTATTGATAAACCATATCATTATAGTAATAATTTGTGCAGTATTGGAGCAGGTCATTGACTATACACAAATACATTAATACAAATTACAAGTTGTATTTAATTAACAGAGCAAGCTATATATCCATTGTCCTTAATTAGGATTACTAGCTAAATTAGGAGTCGCATTGGCTTGACATGCAGGTCTAATATAGGATTTTCTCAAGATAAATATATACTATAGGTTATTTAGACCAAAGCAATTAGATTCGACCCCTAAGCGCCATTAATGAATAGTCAATGGCTTAAGCCTTAATGGACTCTCTCTTCATGGCCTGATACGATAGCTGTCAATGGCTTTATCCATGAGCTTGACCCTTTCTTTCTTTTTTCCTGTGTTTGGTATTCACATTGAAGCCCGACTAAATCTAAATTAGGGTCAAGAAGTCCCACATGGGGTAAAACGCTTTCTAATAAAGGTGACTCCGTATCCGAGAAACTCGGACTTGAGACCTCTGATTGGTTAAGAATGAAGGAGTACCACTTCACCACAACCATGTTGGTATGAGTTTAACAGTTTCAGCTGAAAGTTCTACTGAAACTTCCCTTAAGTTTTTCTTCCTATTAATTATGATGAATGACAGGCATGTGTCACCTTTTAATTTGGCCCATGGGCAGTACTCTGTTTTCTTGTTTAAAAAAGAAGAAAAGAACACACTCGTAAAACGAGAAAGAAGAAAAAAAAGACTGAGAAAAACGTAAAAGAACCAATTAGTCATTGATCAGTACATAGATGTGGGTCAGTTGTTGTTTCGTTGAGTGTATAAAAATAAGGGAAAATTATATATAATAGTAAATTATTAATTTAAATTAAATATTATAACCACAGTTTGCTTTAATTGTAACCCGTAGTAAACTGTTGTCATTTGTCTCTCTCTAAAATTCTCGCTCGCCACTCTCCCTCTCTCGCTTGCCTCTCTCACTTTATACAAACACAAATGTATAAATTGCGTTTCTATTTGTATAAAGTGAGAGAAAATTGTATATACACATGCAAATACATATATTTATGTCCTATACACTTATAATTATACAATACAAATCTTCCCCTGCCCAGTTATCTTTTGCCTTTCTCTCTTTCTTGCTTTATACAAACACAGATTATACAAAATACAATGTATAATTTGTGTTTGTATAAAGCGAGAAAGAGAGAGAGAGATTTGATATACAAGCGTTTTATTTCGATTCAATTGTATACAAATTCAAATTTTATGCAGATATACAAACACATAAAATTAAATTGAGAGGCTAACTATACAAACGAGAGGCTGCCAATGATTTATACAAATGAGAGGCTGCCAACGATTTTATACAATTTGATGCCCCCAACGATTTATACAATCTGATGCTCCATAGCAAACATAGCGCAATTATGCAAACTATAGCTATAACATACAAATATGATTATTATGTTTCCTAAATGTGAAAGTTGCTCAAAAAATAATGCTAAATAGAGTGTATTAGTAATATTTGTATTAATTATACATATATTACTTTCTTATACATTATTTGGTTTAGTGTAGTGGAAAAAATCTAATAACCCATGAAAAATAATTGAGTTCTTAACCATGCTAATGCATGTATTTAAATCTCTTTGCATTACTAATACCTAGAAATCTATGGTCTAATACACACCTGAATAAACAATAAAGTGGTTACATTATTAGTTATATATAACATAAAAAGTATATATCAAACAAGATATTACTAATACATGCATTATTTTAACTAATATACCCTACCAAACGACCTCTAACGGATTAGTTACATGTTTAGGTTGACGTAGGACCAAATATTGATTATATATGACATCGCTGACTTGGATGTTAAGATATTCAAACAAGTAGTTTCACCAAAACTCTGCTACCTGTTTTTAATGGAGTATTGAGTATTCTGCACGTATCTCTTCCTATTTTCCAAAATGAGTGATTTTTAGGAAACATATTTGGGATTCCTCCCAAGTCGTTTTGTAAATTGAGTCGATCTTTATTTGTTCTTGTTCTACACGAATTCCCTCTATTTCAATTGACGTGACGTCTTTTTCTTTTCAATTAAATGTCATCTTTTTATAATTAGAAATAACAAACTTAACTATAAAAGTTTATTTTTTCATCTCAAGTGTGTCAAGCCAAACAATGTTACATAAATTGAGATCAGTGGCGGACCCAGGATTTTTACGAAGTGGTGTGACAACAGGGATTCGAACTCGGGTTGGCTGGAAAAATTGAACCCTTTTCACCAGCCAAGGGTCATACTTGAATGAGTGGATTCAAAAGTTAATATATACATATAAAATTTTAAAAACTGATTAAATATACATACATATACGGTGTTATTTTTCAACGAAGTGGGTTCATTTGCAACACTGTAGGTCCGCCCCTGATTGAGACGAAGGAAGTTACTTAAGAGCTAGGAAAGAATTAATACTCTCACATTTTACCCTCCAAATTTAATTTTATGCCCATATTATTTAGGTTTGGGGTTCATCTAATTACAAGTTATTAAGGGCTTGTGAATTAGTGCATTTAGGAGCCGTTTGGTAGGATGTATTGGTCATGATATTATTTAATCTTTTGTTTGATAAGATTTTGAGAAATATTTCCACAACAACTAAAATTCTTCAATTTTTGTACTCTATGGTTTAAGATTCCATATATTGCATGTAACTTTGTATTCTTTTCCCTATTCTTCCTTCCCTACTGGAATAAAAATAAGCAAAAGTTTGGAAGAATAACAATTTAAAAATAAATTAACCAAAGAGAAAGTATCAAAGTTGTTAACTAAAGAGACCTAGTGACTAATGTGTTGGAATTAAAACTTATTAATGGTTGAATGATTCACACTAATATAGATTAAAGCTTTCTAAAACAAATTGGAAGTTGGCTAGTCTTATGAAACTTCCTACATTTGTTCTCTTGAATTCTTTATTTGGACATTCACAATTAAAAATACATAAATTAACGATGAACAAGGCAAAATTCTCTAATTATATGTTTGGCATAATACATAAACATGACTCTTAACTTGGCTTCACCGGACAATTATGTCCTCCAACTTTGAGTGTGCATAAGTAGACACTTAAACTTATATAAAGTTGAACAAGCAAACAAACGTGTCCTATATGACATAATACATGTAGAACACCACATAGACACAAAATTGTCATGTAGGACAAATATGTCTATATATTCAATTTTATACAAGTTTAAAATCAACTTGTGCACACCAAAGTTAAAGGTCATAGTTATCAACTGACGTCAATTTAAGAATCATGTTTATGTATTATGCTTATATGTTTCTAGTATATATATGATGTAACTATACATATGTCATACCATATCACAATGTCAAATTCTATGTCCCGGACCCCTCATAAATTGAAAGCTGAAATTTTGTTATTATTATTAGATAGAAAAAATGAATGTGGTCCCCTTCTATATATATTGATGAGAAAATACAAAATAGTACGTTGTCGTTGAATGATTCAATTAAAATATTATTATTATTATTATTATTATAAATTAAAAGACATCATCAAAAGTTGTAATGGACAGTAAAATACATTCTTATTCTAAATTAAAAGGTTCAATCAAGTTTGCATCTTGAATTTAAGTTGCGATAAGAAGTAAATTAGAGTCCGGAGTTAAAAGAGCAAAAAAAATTGTCAAAAATTTCAAAAGGGCACATCAATTTTTTTTAAAATCAAAAGGGCAAAATCGCTCCTGACGGAGCGATTTCCCTCTGACACAAAATGAAAAATGCGATTTTGTAAAAAAAATTTATTTATTTATTATTATTAAAAATCGCTGCCAGGGCAGCGATTTTGTAATTTTTTTTTCTTTTTTAATTAAAATGGCTGCGATTTTAAGTCAGAATTTTTTTTCCTTACACATTGTTGTAGGGGCAGCATTTTTCATGCCTAGTGCTATTATTTTCATGCCTATTGTTAATTATTAATAATATAAAAATGATAAACAAGACGGACAGTATACTCAATAAAATTGTTGAAGCATGAGGAAAATTGAATTATATATCATAAATAATAATAAAAGAATATTAAATTAAAAAAAATAAATTAAATTCTTAACCAAAATTAAGAAAAAAAGATTTTTTTTTTGAGAAAATCGCTGCTAAGGCAGCGATCTTAGCAGCAATTTTTATTTTTTTTAACGTACGACAACTTTTGTCAGAAGAAAATCGCTCCTGAAAATCATACGACAACTTTTGTCAGCGATTTTGGTTAAGAATTTAAAAAAAAAAAAAATTATTTTAAATTTAATATTCTTTTATTATTATTTATGATATATAATTCAATTTTCCTCATGCTTCAATAGTTTTATTGAGTATACTGTCCGTCTTGTTTATCATTTTATATTATTAATAATTAACAATAGGCATGAAAATAATAGCACTAGGCATGAAAAACGCTGCTCCTGCAGCGATGTGTAAGGAAAAAAAAAATTCTGACTTAAAATCGCAGCCATTTTAATTAAATATATATATATATATATATTTTACAAAATCGCTGTGGCAGCGATTTTTAATAAAAAAAAGAATATTTTTTTTTTCATTTTGTGCCAGAGGGAAATCGCTCCGTCAGGAGCGATTTTGCCCTTTTGGTTTTAAAAAAATTTGATATGCCCTTTTGGAATTTTTGACAATTTTTTTTGCCCTTTAGACTCCGGACTCGAATTAAAAAGATGAAGCAAGTAAAATTAATAAACAAACCTGTTTCCGAAAAATCAAGAAGAATCAAAATAGCCTCTTCCTTCTTTTTGGTAAGAGAAGCCTTGAACCTACGTATAGTGTTCGCATCACAAAGCCTCAAATGATGCCTAGGGAGTTGTGGTTGGCATATGCTAGAAGAAGCTAGAGATAGAGGCAATTGTTGAGCATTTGCTTAATCAGAGACGTGTTGGGGAATTGATGAGATGAGAGTGGAATCATGTTGAAAATCAAAAAATGAAACAAAAATTTTTCTTTGGGTGGTTCCTTTAACCCAACCATCTTTAAAGTGACATCTTGTATGAGCTGCTATGGCTTGACTTGAATAAAATTTTCTTCCACAATAAATGCATTGAAATATCGATACACCATCTTGTCCTCTTCATTTTCGTTACTTTCATTTTCATTATTTTGGGGAGAGGATGAAAATTAGAAGAGGCCGGGGGGGGGGGTTGGTTTTGGAGATAAAATTACTTTGATTCCAATTTTGGATATACTAGAAAATATGTTGACTGCTTTAATTAATTTCTATATGTGGCATTAGTGCATTTATTATATACTAGTTTTTTGACACGTGTGTGCGCGTGATTACTAATTCAAAAAAAATTTGTTATAGTAAATAGTATTGCTTATTTTAGTGAAGGTTTGAATAATAAGCTTAACACAAAATAATATTGCAGATTCTTTTGTGAATGTTCAATATGGATCGTCATATATATTTCTTTTTCACGCTAGCCTATGAATATGGTGAATGAAAAGTTTTATTAGTTAAATGCAATAATGTAGTATATATTTATTTAATTTTGAAAAAAGATATTCAGAAGTATATATCTATATCACAAGAGAAACTGTTAATAAAAATAAATGAATTTAGACTACATCATGTTAACTTGTATATATTAAGCAACAAAATAATTATTATATCATCAAAATTATTTTCCTCAAGTACTCGAGATTATGGAAGGATAGAACGATTTAGTTGATCAGAATAGTGGTACCTGATATTCCGCTAAGCTTCGAACCCACTCAACGACAATAAATCACACAAAAATTTTAGAATTCAAGAAGAAGAAGAGTAGAGGATTAATAAATTTTGTGGTTGAAAAATGAGAGGAAGCACCTCTATTTATATTAAACAAATGGTAGTATGAAGAAGTGTTTTTTGTGTCTTATCTGAAAATTCATGACCTTTCCGAGAAGTCACAACCCTTTGGAAAAGTCACAACTTATTGAAAAAGACACAACTATTTGAAAAACTCACAACTCATCGAAAAATCACAACGCATTGAAAAAAGTCACAACTTATCACAAAAATCACAACTCATCGAAAAAGTCACAACCTAAGTTAGAGATATTTTAGTAATTTAACATTCAAGTTAGGAGTTCATGCTTTTAAGGTAATATAGATGTGAATAAGAAGAAATTAGATCTTAATAAATCACAAATCTTCATATTTATTTTTTATTTTGGGTTAAACACCCTAAACTTAGCGTTTTATTTAGAACCCCCTTAATAATTAGAAATTTTAACTACCCCTCTAAATTTGGTTATCATTTGATAGTCTTTACCCCATACAATCTTGTCCTAAGAGAAAGGATACACTAACTTGTCACGTAGAAGTTTTGTTCACTTGTCATATTTTAAACTTTTTTTTAAAAAAAAAATGCGGTCTTCAATTTTTTTAAAAGAACCGGCTAGAATTTCACCTCTTAAGAAAAAAAATAATTTGGCTTAAAATAACGAGATTCAACCAAATTTGTTTAATATGTTGGAATTATAGATAGGTATTTTATTTGTATAAGATATAATAAGAATTATACCGTTAAAACTTCATTATTCTGCAGAAATATTTCATTTCACTAAAAAAAGGGGGGGGGGAGATTTAACCAAATAAGTTTTATTAGATTTGGCCTGAAATCTTTTAAAAAATCATTGAAATAAATAGTTAGAAGAAATACACAATTGAAATCAATAAATCATTATACATAACTACGTGACGCTTAATTGTTTAAAATAGTCTATTTAGGAGTTGAGTTTTCAAAAAATTAAACAAAATTTTCCACACGTATCTAAGAGTGTAGACACTCGCTTTGTCACTTGGTTAAAGCTATCTTAAGTCATTTTCATGAAAAATGTTTTGTGCGAAAATGTGTTTATATGGAAAATATTTTCTTTTAAAAAATATTTTGTGTTCATTAGTACTTTAGTTTCTAATTGAAAATTCTTTTCTAATAAAAAAAATCAGAACTCTCTCTAAATTTTGAAACTATTGAGCCACAACTTTTAAGCTCATGGTTAAGACTAGTGCCGGCAAAATGAGCCCATATTTTGGTAACCCATCCATAGCTTGGGTTATGGAACTTAAAATAAGGATGATGAAATAGATATTTTACAATAATATAATATCTTCTGAAGAAGGGGGTGATCATTGTGTATTACGGTTATTTTCTAAATATTACTTTTTTAATGGTTGTAAACATTAAGAACTTGCATGTATTTGAACTTGCTTGATAAAAGAATTTAAGATTCAAAAAAAGGATCATTTACATGGATTTGGGGATACTAGCCTCCATCTAATAGCTTCAGCTCGAGAGAGGATATATAGCTAACCTGAGGTTTTTGATAAATGAACAAATTAATTCGACACACAAGTACCGACAAGGACTTAAGGTGATATTCTCTTAATTGAGCCGAGATGCTTTAGGAGACTTATAGATTCATCAGCTTTGAACAATAAACACACCTACATGAGTTGATAGTAAATTATGTGTTAGAGTTTGGATATCTAAGAATTGCAACCCTAGTTCATCTTTATTGTTGATTAAATTCAAATACTTAAAGTAGTAAGTATTTCTCTTTTTTAAAAACCTAAATTTTTCAATAATAGTTACTAATTAGAATTTCGATAGAAAAATATAAAAGATCTCTAACAAAACTCTCTATGAGATTTGACCTCAACCTAGCTGGATTACTATATTTTGCAATCAACCGCTTTAATCTCGTAAAAATGTGTAGTTTGGACGGCATCAAGAGATCAATTATGCCAAGTAAATTCTATTATCCTAATGAGAATTCATCAAACAAGACTTACAGTCTTAAGATCATGCAAAACTAATCTTGTTTAATAGTACTGTTGAACGTGTTGCCAATCTGTGTTTACAAACATAATTACTGATTTTAATAAATTTTGCAGAAATACGAAGTAACCAAAGTTTAACAAACCAGTAAGAATAAATGAACATAAATTAATTAACAAACTAAAATCTGGAAAAACGTACCACAATCTGTAAAAACAGAATTAGAAAAAAAAATCAAGTCCTTAGAGTGCACAGTGTCCCCTTAAGGAAATTATTCCCCTCTAGTATCCGAGGTTTGATTTGGAATATGTCTTCCCAGGATAGAATGATCTCAATCACCAGCGTATGGATACCCAAAACTTTGGTGTCAGTGAACCACTCAACAACAGTGAAGTACACGAAGAAACTTTGTGCAGAAGAAGAAGAAGAAATCAGAAAATTCGTAAGGAAAGATTCTGAAGAATCAATGTATTTATAGGCAAGAGGAACTGGTTCCGAAAGGTTGCAATCCTTTCAGAATCCACACGACCATTTCTGAAAGTTGCAACCTTTCAGAACAGTCACTTCCAACGGCGGGAAATTTAAATAAAACGGAAAAGAATTTAAATAAAACGAGTCGCGCGCGGATCCGAGTCGAGTCGGTCAATTAACTGAATAATTGAAACCATTTCGGTTAATTAATATTTTGGCTATTTAATTTAATTTAATTAATTAAATAAATAATTAACTAAATAATTAAAACAAACTTTGTCCAAAAAATAATCTCTCGATCGATTTCCAAAGCCAAAGCCGAAGCCGAAGCCGAGCGACGACGACGACGGCGCGAGGGGGGTCCCTCTTTCCAACCCTTTTAACAATTAATAGGAGTGTTTCTATATTTAAACTCTTCTATTTTTCTTTCCTCCACCGATGAGGGGAAAATGTCTTTTCACTAAAGCATAAGAAGACTTTTCAAGTTCCCAACTTTGATTTTTTCTCTTTTTCCATCTTCCCTCCATTTTCCATTAACTCTTGTTACATACCCAACAATCCCCCACATGAATGGGGAATGGTTATAACATAAGGAATGCACAGACGAGTGTGTACTTTACAAGCAAGGATCAATTGCATCTGGATAAGTAGGTTTCCCCTTGGACTTTCCATAGTGAACATATGTCGGATATACTTGGTCAATCGGTAGATGCGATATCTTTGAACCGTCGAGCTTTGGTGTATACCTAGACAACCATATGTCACACAATTAACCCTTTACCGTTTATGGTTCT
>JAJOOO010013926.1:0-49662 GCA_029582685.1 Solanum piurae | reverse complement strand
CCACTCTCCCAGATCTCGCTCTCTCACTCGCCTCTCTCACTTTATACAAAAACGCAAATGTATAAAATGCGTGAAAATTGTATATATACATATATTTTCGTTCCCCTCTCTCCCCTCTCCCAGATCTCGCTCGCCACTCTCGCTCGCTCACTCGCCTCTCTCACTTTAGACAACTGATCTTTTTGTATATGTATACCAAAACAGATTATACAATTGCTTTCTTTTGTATATGCATAGCGAAATATACATATTTATGTTTGCTATGAAACGCAATTATGCAAACTTTGTTATAGCATACAAATATGAATTTTGTGTTTGCTATATGTGAAAGTTGCTATATCTTTATTTACATAAGAAATAGTCAAATGTCATAGAAAGTAAACATTGACTATACACTATGATACACTCAAAAAACTTAAAATTAATTTACATATACATGAGATATACACTAATTATACATTATGACACACTCAAAAAAAACTGAATATAGCTTATATATACATGAACTATACACTTACTATGCATTACGATATACTCAGAAAATTAAATATAGCTTAACAATATATGAAATATACACTGACTATCCTTCTCCAATTTCAAATCCTCAAAACCAAAACTTCAGCTCTGTGTCACCCCATTATAACAAGAGATGAAATATTATCTTTTTGTGCTTCCTCATCGTCTTCGTAGTTCTAATGATCGTTTGGTTGTTTTTGTACTTTTTCTGTGATGAGCCATTGGTGATTTTAATAACAAGTATTACGTTATTAAAATAAAACATTAGGAGAGGAAAATGTCATTTTGTAGTTGATTAGAATTATGCAAATATTAGTAAAATAAAGAACTTTTATGAAATAATTTATATAATTTTATGTAAATGTTTGTTATATAAAATCTAAGTATTAATGTATTAGTTATTCATATTTTAGTTAGGTCATCTTCTACCTTGTATAAATAATACTCAAATTTTCATAATTTATACATATACTAGTTATGACTTATTCGTGTTTCTAAATTTTAAATTAAACATTGTATTAATACCTTCAAACCAATTACCAAAAGTAATTTATTTATGCAAAATTTAATATTTGCATAACTCGCATCCAAATTAACTATCAAACGATCCTGTATTAGTTACATATAGTAGCTTGTTTAACTCCTTTTTAGGATTGAATGATTAACTTTAATTCATTTTGATGCTTTTAACCAAGATTAACTATTTTCCCTGATTCATATTATATAGAATTTTTTTAATTTTTATATTTAGTTTTTTTTTACATAATTAAAAATATATATCGTTTTTTTAAAAAGAAGATTACTCTTATTAAGATAATTGGGAAATTATGCATTATAGCAAACTATTAATTCAAAATAAATGTTATAGCTATAGTTTCATTTAATTCCAATTCGCAACAAACGTTTCACTTTTCTTGTCATTTGCCCTCTCCCCCTCTCTTTGGAATCTTGCTCGCCAGTCTCCTCTTTTTCAGTCATCTCTCCCTCACCTCTCTCCTCTCCCTGCCTTGTCTCTTTCACTTTATAGTTTGTGTTTGTATAAAGCGAGAGAGATTTGATATATACAAATACAAATGTTTCAACTCGATTCAATTGTATACGAATTCAAATTGTATATAGACATACAAACACAATCATTGATACATATACATAGTAGTTACATATATATAATTATCTAACCGATATACATATACAATTCGCCTCTCTCCACTCTATGCCCTCTCTCTCCCAATCTCTCTCGCCACTCTAGCCTAACACAGAGAACATATACATATAAAAAAATAATGTTCATAGACACAGACGAATTAGCATATGATTTATGCAAATCACCGCGATTTATACAAATCAGATGCTCCACAACGATTTGACTATGAGCGCAAATAGAAATTCTGTAGCTATAAAGCGCTAATATGATTTTTATTTTTGCTATTCCTAAAGTTTACTCATTCCTAAAATTTACTATTTAAATTTTACATAGCCAAAAAATTATATTAAATAGGAACTATTTAATTATGGTTAAATTGGTGAAAATATATTTGCGGTAAACGAATTTCTTATTGTAAACACCTGCTTCCGTCGTTATAGAAAAGCCAATGGGGAAAATTTTTGGGCTAGAAAACTTTTTGGTAGTAACTTAGGAATTCCTAGCCTAGTTCAGATTTGGACGAAATTGAAGTCATGAGAGGTGTAGGGAAATCTGGTAATGAATGAGAGAGTTAATAATGAATTTTATTACATGAGTAGATAGCTACGACGTTAAGGAACCCGTACTACTTTACGGAATCAACTTCGGGCGAATAGAACTCCCGAAACTGATCTTAGCGTGAGCATGTAGTTTCTGAACGTCCTAATTTAAGGTGTGTTGGGGGGTTTGGAACTCAAATTTCGACTCACTGTCTCTATGTTAGCCATTGGAGGGGGCTTATTCCCGCCAGGGCGGGACCGCTGTGGTGGGATGGGAGCCGCCATAGCGGGTCAGTCGCGACTTAAGTCGAAAATAAACTCCAAAAATGTTTTATTCTGCAATTTTTGTTCTTGAGAGCTAGGAGGCGAACTAGGGCAAGTTCTTAACAGTTTTCCACTTCTTCTAGCACCAAAGGTAAGGTTTTTACTCCCCTAATCCATTTTTCAATCCGTAGAACTTGGATTCTTGGTTAATTACTAATCGGGGAGGGTTTTTTGACTGAATTGGATGGTGGAAAAAAGCCCTAGCTGCACCATAGGATCATGGGCTTGGTTTAGGATTATTGGGTTTGTTATAATCTAGGTAAATTAGACATTAATTATTGATCATTGTGTTGTATTAATTGTTTGTAGACCTAGAACAAACGGAAAAAATCTGAAAAGGGAAGAATCAAGTTTCTTAGGAGGATCAAGCTTGGGTTCGAGGTAGGTGATGGTTTGATTTCTTGTTTGTGTGATGTATGTTAGTTATTGCTTCATTGTAATGAGTGTATGTATGTGAATGTTGCACTATTGATCATACCTAATGCAAATTAGTATGAATGAATGATTGTATGCCATGAATCAATAATTGATTGTATGATTTTGAGAATGTACATTGTGATTGTGATTGTGGCGTGATGAATGTAACAAGTGTCATGTTTCGACACACTAACTGGGATCGGATGTCACGTACCGACATACACATTGGAACGGGTGTCATGTTCCATTACACTAACTTGGATCGGGTGTTACGATCTGGTACACTAACAGTTCGGGTATGGGTTCCATGAGAGGATCATCCTTAAATGATAACTGATATTGTATATGTTCAGTAGATGCGTGTTTACTATGTTGTGACTGCTTTTATATGTTTCACTTACTGAAATAGCCGCGTGATCCTACCAGTACATTGTGGTTGTGTACTGATACTGCACTTGCTCTTTCTTTTATTGAGTACAGGACATTTTTAGGCGGCTACTGACAAACCTCGTTTAGGAGATCAGTGATCAAATCAAATTCAAGGGTGAGCCAATTCTTTCAGGCTGCCATGAGTTCTCCTTTTTGCTCAGTCCATTTTATTCGGACTTAGATTAGTACTTTAGATATTCAGTTGTTTTAACTTTCGGGGTTATACCCCTTTTTCTTTAGACTAATGGTTTTGTTAGAATTTTGGTACACTGACTTTCAGTTTCTAGGAAATATTTCCGCAATGGTTGATAGTCTTGTTAAATTCCCAGAGTTTATGGAAACTCCTTATTTCGTTTCTGCATTTAAACCTGCTTCCGTATCTTTAAATGTTTAGTTCTTGATTTAGCTGATTAGTATTGATGGTTTTCCCACCGGAGGGTTAGTGTGGGTGCCAATCACCAAAATCTGGGTCGTGACACTTATCTAGTAAGTAAAGTAAAAAAAATAGATATATGAATCAAAAGAAGTAAGCAGTACTCATGATGCTCTAAGTTTAAACCTTTTGCTTGATTATCCAAAATTCCATCATATTTTATAGCTAATAACTAGGGTGTACAACTGTACATGGTCGGGTTGGTTCAAGTTTTTTAAATATCAAACTAAATTATTTGTGTCGGATTTTTAAATTTATAAACCAAATCAAACCAATAAAACTCGAGTTTTTCAACCTCAGATTTTTTTGGATTTTTTCGGGTTGTTTCGGGTTTTTCCGGTAAAGTATTCATACAAACATATAATTTATATATTTCTTTAGTCCTACCAAAATACAACTATCTAAGGTGTTTCTTAAAAAAATAACACAATATGATATGATTAATGACACTAAAATATCCAACAAAAATAATAATAATGAAATCGCGTAAAACAAATATTGCAAATTAACAAGTCATAATGAAAATTATCATAATTTAAAAGTACTAAATCATGCTAAAATAAGTTTAATAAGTATTAGTTACATGACTAAATATTAAAAGAAATTTAATATTTCTTAAAATACCTCTTAAAATAATAGGGCAATGAAAAGACTAAAATACCTCTTAAAATTCCGGATTGGACATTTCCTTAATCCAACCGCCCAACTTCCAAAGGGCATAACTCACTCATCCGAACTCGGAATCACGCAAACTTGGTGGGGTTGGAAATATAATTCCAAGAGCTTTCCAACCATATCTGGAACTACGCCTAACTCATCCTGAGATAGGAGTTATGGTCGTTTGAAGTTGACAAAAAACTCACTTGAACTTGCTTAAAAATTTTCCAGATTTCCTTATACTTTCCAAAAATGACTATTTCCAGATTTTAAACTTCTTTCTAGTTGCGAGATGTTACAGCCCTGAAGAGATTATAAGGCTCAACATAATAAGACACAACTCCATTATAAAAAAAAAGAGAGATAAAAACTATTGGAGATCATCTTCATATTCGCCCCTATTTTATCCTTTCATTGTGTTAGAAGTCTGACCTTTGAATACATTTCTTTTGCCCCTATTTTATCTTTTCATTGTGTTACTTTTTATCATAACTTGTTGTAAATTCACTATACTTTGAGACTTTTTTACGTAAATAATTAACTCTTCAATACTTTCATAATTTTGTGATGGTTTGTGTATCTGCCTATTTGCTCATTTATAGTACTTTGGTGGGCCTATTCCAACTTTCTTATATGGGTAAATTATACCAAATATGTATTATCCTTTAATTATATACATTATTATCAATTGAAATAGACATAGAGTATAATGACTTATTGAGGTTAATGTGTATAATTGAAGGCTTTGTACGTAAAAAGTTTTTTTAAAATTTTTGAATAGATATATTTGATAAAAATATTATGTTCAGATGCTCAATTGAAATATAATATAATAAAAATATAAAAAAAAAATTATTAATAATTAAATTCTTAAAAAGTTGTCATTCTATATATTCCGCAAAGTAAGTAGTATTATCTTTTTTTATTTTTTCAAAGTTAGAACTTCAATATCATTTCAATAAGTTTTACTAAGAAAGTCAAACCGTTATTATTGGCCGATAATTTCCACAAAGGTGATGTGTTTAATTTGTCTCTTCTCTTTTGTTCTCATTTAGTGCTAAGAATTTTGTAAATCAAACATTTCTTTTTCATTTCACACATGAAATTAATAGTAAATATTTTTCCTTTACGTACATCAATAATAGGGACAGATGACAAGGTATGAAGAAGTCTAAAATAGACTATATAGTTGAGTGGAACTACATTTATATACTAGAACTTGTATCAGAGACACCCACTACCTCACTCCTAATCAAGAAAATAAAATAAAATAGTCGCCCAGTCAAAATAATTGCAAGCGTTAGTCAAATTATATATTGATTATGTATAGACAATGTATATTATAAACGTATACAAGAAAAATATACATTTACCGCAACCCCTTAATTTTTTGGAGGGAATTTCCGCATATAGCCACTCAAAAATAACTTAATTATTCTCCATAGCTATAGTTTACTAATTATGATTCATAGCTATATTTTAGAGGGAGGAGAGAGGCGAGCGAGATTGGGAGAGGGAGGAGAGAGGCTAGTAAGAGAGGGTAGAGAGTGGAAAGAGGCGAATTGTATATGTATATCTGTCAAATAATTGTATATATGTAACTGGTATACATATGTATTTGTATATCTGACGAGCGAGACTGGGAGAGGGAGGTGAGAGGCGAGCGAGATTGGGAGAGAGAAGAGAGGCGAGCGAGAGAGGGTAGAGAGTAGAGAGAGGCTAATTGTATTTGTATATCTGTCATATAATTGTATATAGGAAAAAATGACAAATATACCACCGAACTATCGTAAATGGTATGCAGATACCCTCCGTCATACTTTTGGGATATTGGTGCCCCTGCTTTTCAAAAACTAGAGCATATATACCCTTTATACTAACGGACATACACGTGTCATAATCTTATCCACCGATCCGACATTTATTAAATATCGGATGGACGGATAAGATTGTGCCACGTGTCCCTATTTAGTCTTCTGTTAGAGTGAAGGGCATATATGCTCTAGTTTTTAGACAGCAAGGGCACCAATGTCCCAAAAGTATGACGGAGGGTACCTGCATACCATTTACTATAGTTCGGGGGTATAATTATCCTTTTTCCCTTGTATATATGTGTGTATAATTTGTATTTGTATATGTATAAGCGACATAATTACAGCTAAAATTAAGCTGCGAGCCGTAATTAATTCAAACTATAGTTATGTTAGCTAATTAACTATTATATGATTGCTTATCCGCATAACTTTCTCTTCTTCTTTTTTACATTTTAATCATTTTTGGGTTAATGATTGGGTAATGGGTATTATGTACGAGTTTTCATTGGATTTTTGGCATTTTTTCGGTCAAAGTGATTTTTAAGTAGATATATATAGTTAAATATTAGTATTATGTTATTCTTTTCTTTTTTTTAAAATGTGATCATATAAATCTATACTTGAGTAGCTTTCCATGAAATTTCATAGAATGTTACATATATCTTAGTTAGATTTTCAAATGTTGAAAGTTTGAAAAAATGTAAAAGTACAGCTGGTAGAGAACCTAGCTACATGCTCCAAATATTCTGCATATATAGGTGGCATGTGTAATTGTACAATCAATCTTTGTTTCTGGTTTGGCTCTAAATTAATATTTGAATTAACTCCAAAAATGCATAATTAAACCAGATTTATGTGAAGCTTTTTAAGTATAGTAAGATCCATAAACTCTGAATGATATATGAGAATGTTTGTAACAAAGATTCACTTTAATTAATGGTTGTTGTGGAAACTAGAAAACATGATTAACAAGTAAAATATAGAGTTAGCTATAGAATTTATTGGTAATTGCTAGTTGGTGTTTGATATCTATATTGGAGTCCGACTAAATTATATTCGAGTCGGAAAGTCCTATATTGGGATTGAAAAGTCCTACACTGAGGGTAAAACGCTTCGTAACAAAGGTGGCTCGTACCCAAGAGGACTCCTGAACTCGAACGTGAGACTTTTAATTAAAAATAAAGAAGTACTTCCACTCACCAAAACCTGATGGAGCGAGAGATTATTTTGCACAACCACAAATGTCCACATCAATCTTTGTTAATTTCTGCTAAAAAATCATTCATAATGTTGGACTAGTGTGTAGTTTTAATACTTGTCAAAGAATCAAGTGATTAAAGAGAGGCAAGTGTTACATGTTTAGGGATTCATAGAATAAAGTTTCCATAAGAATGGATTGCATATTCTCATGACTTGTAACTAATTAGAAATCAATTAAAAGATTCTTTAATTAATTTTCCAGAAGGAGCTTTGATATGACATCCCCCTTTTCACCATTACCAATTAGCAAAGCAATCAAATATATAATTGGCAAGGGTTATTTTGAATGTATGGTTAGGGAATCTATTTCTCCAATGTATACTTTTAACACACAACCACATAGTGGGAATCATTGAAATTTGATGATCACTTTTGGACTAATGATATCAAAGTATACTTGGTTTCGACACCAAATTAAAGAGTAAATAGTATACGTGCCCTTGAAGAAACAAATTAAATGTTGATACAATCGGTGATAGGTAAATGCGAATTTAGAATTTGAAGACTCCGAATGCATCAATATTATCTTAATTTAGCATTAGTGAAACTTTCAATTGTTGGATTTGTTCTACTTAATGATCATGAGTTCGAATCTCTTGTCTAGCAATTTTAATGTTACAAATAAGTCAGCTCGAACCCAAGTCGCGAGGACGGATTCTTTGGTGTGTACCAGCGGTACAAAGTGTCATTCTCTACTTTTCATGGGTGCACTGTAATTTATATTTAGTTTTTGTCAGTTTCTCAAGATAGATATACACCTATATAAATGATTTTTTTCAAAGCTAACGGGTGCACGTGCACCCTCACCTACCTATATTGGTCTGCCTCACTGATAGGTACGCATCGGGTGATTGAGATTTGAACTTGAAATCTTAAGTGAATCTAAAATAATAAATGTTAAGTCAATTTCTAATCTTGTGTTCAAGGAGATTCAAAATTAATATACATTACAATTAAAAAAAACATATATAATATATACAATATAATTTTTTATTAAAAAAATTCGATGAACCGTAGATTCGGTCCTAAATACAACTATGTGTCTATAAAAAAGAATATTGCACCGATATTGACATCTGGTATCAGCTTAATAAAGACACTTCCCTTTCCGATTAATTATGCCATCTCCAATAATATTATAATTAGTTGATTTTTTATTAGTGGCTTCTTGTATAGTAACTGATAATCATGTTTATCATCATTGAAGATTTAAATATTGTTAGGTGAATCGAAGTACAAAATTAGAAGTCTTATTATTGAGATTTTAATAGTTTGAACTCACAAACGAATTTTGTGATATATTAAAAAAATTTAACAAATTGATGATTGAAATATATTTAGGATATCATTATGAGGTTATGATTAAAACTTCAGGTTAGTCGATGAAGATATGACTCATTTAAGCTGGAGTTTGGGTATTTGTTTGTAGGAGATGAAACTCAATTTTTGTGTGATATTTTTATAAAATTACATAACAGTAAAAGTGTGTGTAGACATCTCTTGAATACACTTTTATATAAGGTTGATGCATTATTTAATATTGTATTCATTCTAATTTATCTGACACACTTGGTTTAAAAGTTATCTTTTATCATTAATGAATGACTTATAGTCTCACGAATATCTAATGTTTTTGAGACTATAAATTTTCAAAGTCTTTCTATTTTTTTTTTTAACTTTATGCCTAGTCAATTGGAAAGATTTATATATATACCAATGTATAAATATGGTTGGAAAAAAATTGACTATGTGGATCATGGATGTATAAACTAAAAATATGATTGTGTAGGTATAATATGGTGGCCATTATATTTTTGAAAAAAAATCTTTATTTTTTTAAGTGAAAGGGTAAAAATATCATCAAAATATTCAAAATAGCTCACATTTATCCTTTATTCGTTTTTGGTATTAAAAGTACCCTTCCCATCAATATTTAGACCACAATTATCCTTAGATCACTATTTTAAAAATAAAAGGGGGGGAGGGGAAGGAGGGCGTGAGGCGGGACGTTTTACTTAGCATAGGGAGAGGTGTACACCTCAAGACGTGGGGCGTAAGCCCTATGGATTTTTTCTATTTTAATTTACAATATATAATATAATGATATAATAATACAAAATTATATATATAAAAAAAATACATCAATAATTTGAAATAATTACAAACATGATCAAGGAAACTCATAGAAAATGAAATTTCTAACATTATTATACAAATATAAATTATCTAATATCTTAAAATACATTTTTATCTTACTCTACAATTTATTAGTATTATAATAAAAACATCACTCCATCATGAATAAAAATAAATTACTTTCAAGTAGCTAATGCACCTTTAATTTCTTTTTCAAATCTCAGGGACATGATCTAATCATGAGGAGATCAATGCTAACTGAAAAAGTAAAATTTCGCTATGTATTTTAAAAAGAAATGTTACGCAATATATAATCACCCTCACAGTATTACCAAATAGTAAATATGTGATACTACAACTTGTTATTTGTTACTCTCAATCTTTTTATTTCTATAAATTAAAAAATTATTAAGTATTCATTTATTCAAGAAGTATAAGAATCGACAATATTAACTAAAGAATTTAATACATAATTTATGTAAGATATGTTAGGTGAGTCCCGAACATTAGGTTGGACGTGCTTATAAGTGCGTACAATCGGACACTTAGGAAGTAAGTCTTACAGAATTAAGTCTCACACTTGAATCTCGGAGTGTTTTGCTAGAGCCCTGCCTCGAAATGAGTCCCAACAGAGTCTTTTAAAACACTGCTTACAATTGATGGATATCCACATAAGCCATCTAGATTGTTGACATGACAGTCTAACATGACTGAAAAAGGAACAAAATTGTCTCCGAACTATCAGAATCATTTTCTTTTGTTAGGGTTTTTGGTGGGTTTAATAGAATTATTATTTTTTATGCCAATGTTAAGAAAATATTAATTGAAATTATATGTTCAATTAAAATATTTCAAGTTCAAATGAACTTAAGTATTGGGAAAAGAAAGAATAATTTAAAATTAAGATATACTTTTAAATAATCACAAATTAAGTTTGAGTTTAAAATTATCCCAAATTTTATGAAACGAACTTTAGCATACAAATACAGTAAGACTATTTGCAAGTTGCTAAATAACTGAATCTTAAATTAAGTTGCATACAGCAAAAGATGACACTTACTAAAAATCTTTGCTAAGTCATGTCACATAAATTAAAATAGAAATCACATAATAATATACAAAATAAAATAAAATTAACGTCTTTTTATTCAAATATATCCGATCTTCTTTCTTTAAATGCAGAAATTAGACTATTTTCAGAAAATAATTTTTATTTTACGTACTATGAAAAATATATTTTTAATATAATAAGTTATGTTGCGTACTCGTGTTCATACCAAGTTAAAATAGAAAGAGTTATAAATTTATATATACATTATGATACTTGGACAAAAATATGTTAGGTAAGATCACTTGTTGATCGGATTGAGACCCACCATTACATAAATGTAAAATTGAGTAATTTTCAATAATTTAAAGGCAATTTTGATCTTCTTTTTTTTTTGTCATGTAGGACGGTCATATAAGCTCTAATAGTAAGACTAACTATATAAGAGTATTTATGGTTTAAAAATAAATTAAAAAATATATTTATAAAGAAAAAGGGTTTGATATACCCCTAATTTTGTTATTTATAGTTGATATACTCCTTATTATGAAAGTGACTCATATATATATCCCTATTATTACACAAATGATTCACATATCATTTTCTTCTTACGGAAGTGAAAAAATAATTTTAAATTATTTTTTATTAAAAACAAATTCATGTAAGAGATATGCGATCCTTCTCACGTATTTTTTTTCTTTTGATTATTTTCATCCATAAACAAATTTGAATTTATTATTTTGATGATCAAATTTATTTATTTTTTTGTAAGATTTATTATAGGTGCTTCAATAAAAAAAATTATAGATATGAAAATTAAATTTAAGTATAGTTAAAAAAATTAATTTTAATTTTTTTCAACTATTAATTTTCAATATTTTCCATTTACATTTCTTTCTATTTTCCTCTTATTTTTACACTAAATAATTTTAAGAAAAAAAATAAAATTAAAATTAAAAACTCAAATAATAATAATCAAAAAAAAGTCAAAAAATGATTTATGTGTGAGATGATCAAGTACATATTTTTTTTTCCTTTTTGTAGTGCTAGGAATATATATATGAGTTAGTTTTGTAATTAGGAATATATCAAGTAATTTTCCCTATTTATTTATTTTTAAATACAAACAACAAACGAGGATAAAGGTAAGTTATTTCAAATAATTTGAGAGTATTTTTTCAAATAATTATGGATAGCCAGCCATCAGAGTAGAGCAGCAGTTTGCATGAAAGTCAACACGGAGCCTTCGTCTCCCCATCCATTCTCCTTCTTACCAACTCCCCCTTCTCTTTTTCATTTAATATTTTTTTTCTCTATAAATAAATTCACTCTTTTTCTTTCATTATTAATTCATAAAAAGCATCACCATTTTCAATTATCTAATTAATTGAAAAAAATGATGATGCTTGTCAATTGTTCTAAGTGCCACACCCCCTTACAACTCCCACCAGGTGCAAAGTCCATTCGCTGCGCCATCTGCAGAGCGGTCACATTAATTGCTGCTCCGCCAACACCAACTTCCGCTTACAATAACCACTACTATCCGCCTCCTGCTCCTGCTCCGTCTACTTATAATCACCAGTCGAGTAGTTCCGGTCAAAATTCATCGTCACGAAAGAGAGCTGTGATTGTAGGGATTTCGTATAAGAATACGAGGAATGAACTGAAGGGATGTATTAATGATGCTAAATGTATGAAGTTCTTGCTCACTAATCGATTCAACTTTCCTCAAGACTCAATTCTCATGCTTACTGGTATATACTTTTAACTCCTCTCATCTTGACTTTTACTTGGGTAGTTTTCTATTGATTATGCCCCTTTTTTAACAAAGAGATTAAATCACTTTATGACCTACAGCTATTAGAGGGATTCGAAAAATTGGATTGAATTAGGTCTTGACCTGTTATATAACTCGTTACCTAACTCATTTTGACCCAAATAAATTTAAAATGGATTGAGTCTTAGATCCGTCCAAATTTAATCCAATCCGCCCCTAATTTTATGTGTTATTTGAACGACTGCAATGACTTTTAAATGTCAAAACCAACTAATATTGTAAATATATTTCCTCGTCCATGGTTTTTCTCCTTGTACAAAAACTTTTGTCTTGATTATATTCTTCTCATATGAACTTTTTGTATGCTTCATTATCAATTTTTGCTGCTTTAGTTTGGTTCTTTGTGTTATCAAATCTTTTCAGTACTAGTTTTGTAGACAAATATTACCACTGAGCTCTTACTAAAACCAAATCTTGGGTTGCCATTGTATGATATTTAGAGACTATGTTTTATTTAACAAAACAATAATGTACTGGTATTTTCTTTATCAACTTTTACCTACAATTTAATTATAAATAAATCAAATTAACTTCTAAAACTGTGATTAATCAAACAATATTCCATACGAAAGACGGAAGGAATAACTTGAAGAGACACAGGGAATAACATTAAATAAAATAATTTCTTAAAAGGTATACTCAATATGCCCTTTATTTTCTTCTTCACACCTTTATGTGACAATCACAGCTTTCTCCAAAAGTGTGTGTTGATGTAATATGGATGTGAGATGAAAATGCTGGAACAAGCAGTATACTTAACTACTACGCATAACTCCATCATTAATGAAAAAATAAGCTTATCGCGTTTGCTACTTCGCATCATGACTTTACAATCTGAAAACACTGTACAGGCTTCCCCAAGACAGTAAAAAACTCGTGATGCTGTGTATGGATTCACTGTTTATCTGTTCGTTTTGTATTGATTCGCTCTACATTTGTTCGTTTTGTATTGATTCGCTCAGTATCAAAGCAAAAAAATACAAAGTGAATTGATACACTGATACTGATATAGAGCGAATTGATACAGCTCCAAACGAAAAAAAAATTCTACAAAGAACAACCTTGACATAGAAGTCTCCTATCTTTCCTTGTTTTAAAATCTTGAAAACTTCGTGCATTCTTGTACGTGGTGGCTGAGTGTTACTTTTTGCTCTGATGTTTGGTGTCTCGTGAACAATTCATAAAGGCTATGTTATTTATCCCCTTTTAGTTTGATTCTGTGTTAATTTTTGCGAGGAGATGTGATGAGGAGTGAGGATCTAGATCAATAATTTTTTTTGTTTTAATTATATATCATTGCATGTTCTCATGTTATATAGTAATATAGATAGACTCGCTATTAACTAGTCCTAACTCTGAAATGTCCATTTCCCTGTGGAAGTACACTTTCAGAAGAAGAGAGAGATCCATACAGAATACCGACAAAACATAACATAAGAATGGCGATGTACTGGCTTGTGCAAGGTTGTCAGGCAGGGGATTCTCTGGTGTTTCATTATTCTGGTCATGGTTCACAACAAAGAAATTACACCGGAGATGAAGTTGATGGGTTCGATGAAACACTTTGTCCCTTGGATTTTGAAACCCAAGGAATGATTGTTGATGATGAAATTAATGCAACACTTGTTAGGCCTCTTCCGCGTGGAGCTAAGCTTCATGCTATTATAGATGCTTGTCACAGTGGTACTATGCTTGATCTACCGTTTCTTTGTAGGATGGACAGGTCTGTAGCACTACGTTCTTTTTCTGCCTTATGCTAGATTGTGTCTCTCAGAAACAACCTCTCTACCTGCCAAGGTAGGGGTAAGGTCTGCGTACACTCTACCCTCTCCAGACCTCACTTGTGGGACGTATGTTGCTGCTCTCAGTGTAACCTTTTCAAGATCATTTAATACCTATTATATGATATTTGATGTCCTTTGGTTACAGGACTGGACGTTATGTATGGGAAGATCATCGTCCTCGATCAGGAGCATGGAAAGGAACAAGTGGGGGAGAGGTCGTATCCTTCAGCGGTTGTGATGATGATCAAACCTCTGCTGATACAGATGTAAACTTCCTGCATCCTCTTAAATTTTGAATCCGGGATATTGAAATTTATCCGACTAAATCAATCTAACTAAGCCGATTAAATGAACCTTCTGATTGATGGCAGAATTTGTCCAAGGTCACTTCAACTGGTGCGATGACCTTTTCCTTCATCCAAGCAATCGAGCAAGGAAAAGGAACTACATATGGAGGTATTCTAAATGCAATGAGATCTGCCATTCGCAGTTCTGATAATGGTGTAGGAGGTGGCATTGTGACATCTCTTCTGACAATGCTGATTACCGGAGGAAGTGCTGGCATTGGAATGAGACAGGTAGCTTTTGCCAAACGAATATGTTCATTTAATTCAATTGTTTGAAACATAAATGTCTAGTTATGTCGAATCAATATTTTGATGTCAAAATTGTTGTTCTCATCTTTTGTTTCAGGAGCCACAATTGACAGCAAATGAGCCATTTGATGTGTACACCAAGCCATTCTCATTGTAGCATCTTACTCATCAAGCAACACTACCAACCTATGGTTTTCAACTTTTCATTTAGCTTTTGGGTGTTGAGTTCCTGTACAGTTACTAAGAAGGCAGTTGTAGGGTATTAAGATTCTTATATTCTTCAATTTCATAAATATTAATCATTCATGTAAAACTATGATTGCTGTAATACGAATTTCATCGAAATTTCTGGAGTATAAATCCATATTTGTGCTTTACCAGCTTCATATTCTTCTTTCCTAATTCTCCCCACCCCGGGAAATCTATGAAGCAAATGAACTATGTAAAACATTTGCATTCAAATTCCAAAATATTGATTTAAATCAGCGGCGGAATCAAGATTTTCGCCACTTTAATTATTGGGTTATCTTTCTTTATTAGTATATCAAAATTGTTCAATAATTAGTATATACAAAAAATGACGAAGATGGTATATTTGACCACCCATGCCAAGATGTAGCTCCGCCCCGGATCGAAATAAACAAATTAACTCTACATCGAGGACCAAGGCGAAAAAGAAAAAAAAAAAATCTGTGGTTGTCCAAGTAGATATACGGCCTGCAATTTGCCACGTAGGACACGAAATCCGGAACTATAAACCGTTTAAGTCTTGTGTACCGGATACTAACTTTCGGACCGACCGGTTCCTTCAAAACACTACGGATAAAATCACCACACATATCCTCTCTACTAAGAGCAGAACAGAGCAGTGAACTCCTCTCTCTTTCTCAGATGGCTGCTGCAACTCATCTTTGTTTTTCTCCACCAATTTCAGTTTCTTCTCTCCCTTTACGAAAACCTAACTTTGTTACTCCCAATCTCCATACCAGTCAATCTCGAATTTGCACAAGAATACGTTGCAATACAAACTTATTGGGTGATTTTGGGGCAAGAGACCCATTTCCAGCTGAAATAGAGAGTAAATTCGGTGACAAGGTTTTGGGTTTTTCTGATACGGAGCACAAAATTCTCATCCCATCTGCCTCTGCTCTCTCCCTTGCTAATCAGGAATGCACTGATATCTCTCCCAATCAGACTCCCTTGTCGAAATTTGAAGCTAAACAGCTTCTATTCAAGGTTTGATATACTAATTACTCATTCCACCCTGCTCCCCTCCTTGAAGCCTAATCGAACGCACCCTTTCGTTTCTGTCCTTGTATTTATGCCTGCTCTCAGTATATTCTTCATTTGTCTGTAGTTAATTTGTTGATTGGATGAAAATATAGGCCACTTAGAGTACATATTAATGGCACGAAGTTTAGCAAAACAAAAGAGACCTTTTAATCTTGTGATCTATGGATAAAAATCCAAGGACTATCTAATACTGAGATTATTATACTTTATACCTCAAACCAAACGATTCCTTAAGCAAATAACTTAGAGAGTTAGTATCACAAACTAATGAAGGAAGTAAGACACTAAATAAATTGAAACAGGGAAGTATCACTTCACCCATTTTATTTTATATAATACTGTTTGATTAGGCACAATAATTATGTAGTAGTATTACATTAGTGATGGAAAAAAAGAAAATATTCAATGTCTCTGGTTGGGAAGTTTATTTGACAGGAAAACGTCTTTCATATTTGAATGCTTAATCCACTTAAATTGTTGAAAGTTGTGAAGTTGTTTACTTTGTATAAAATAAAATTATTTGTGGTAAGCATTTTGAAAGCAAGAATAGAAAATGTCATACGAGTTTAAGTGGGTGAAGTCTTTTAGTTGAAGTTCTTCAGTTGAATATTTCGTGCTTACTCTTCGGATGATTTCACAAGGTTATACTCTCTTCAACACTCAGTGACTATCAATTGAGAGAAGAGAATGTAGCCTAGTATATCTCTTCATGTTTCATAGCTAGGATTTTCGATGCTTGGTGATTTATAACATTCACAAGAAGAATTTCAAATCATTTAGTCAGGAGGCAGGACTGGAGGAGTATGGTTTTCCCTGGAAATTCTAGAAATTAGAAAAAAATTATAACATGACAAGCTAGAGCCCAAGCTGCTGTCATTTTTCTTCTAACAGAATACCCTTTAATGGAACTACATTGGGAAGGTGGAAATTCAGAAGGTAATAATAGATCAATGGCTGTCGGTGGTTTGACTGCGTGAATTACTGTAATGTTGGCTTCATGTAAACCTGGTTCTGTCTGCAAAGAACCAGGGGCAGAGCCAGGTAGTGACGCACCCCCTTTGACGGAAAATTACACTATTTATATATGGTTGAAATTATCTTTTATGTATAAATAGGAGAAGTTCAACCCCCTTTGACTTCTTCGTGTGTTTACCTTTCATATTTCGAATCGTCTTAAAGAAAATCCTGACTCCACCACTTGTGAGAACTGTGGTTTAATAAGTAAAACCTAAGATCTTTAATAGGTTGAATTGGATAACATAGCACACACTGTGTTGTGGATAAACGAAAAGCATGCAAGTTATAGCGCCAAATTCGTTTTTCAGTTTGTTCTCTGATCCATATGGCTGCAGGTTGTTGGCTGGAGATTAGCAAATGAAGATGGAGTGCTTAAACTACAATGTACTTGGAAATTAAAAGACTTCAATTGTGGGGTTGAACTGATCAATCGAATAGGCAAGGTGGTGGAAGGCACAGGGCACCTCCCCACGCTTCATCAATTAGAGCAGTCTAATCAAGTTCATGCTGAGCTGTGGACTCCTTCCATTGGTGAGTACACTTCCTCAGTCGCTCCTCTCCTCCCTTCCACCCTTCTTTAGTAGTCATCTCTAGCGTTGTTTGCAAATTCATTTGTAGCGTGTTCTAAGTGATAATCGTACTGACTTACAGCAAAAATGGGTAAACACTTGGCAAATTAAGTTTCTTACTGAACTTAACATCTTATTCCCCATCTCTTTTACTTGTGTTGGACTTCTTTAATGATCATAGTGGTACAATCTAATTGCAGGAGGTTTGAGCAAAAATGATTTCATTGTAGCTGCTAAAATAGATCAGGTAAAGACATCCGACCTCGTACCAAGAAAAAGAGCATGGGCATGATCAGATAATAGCTTTGCGAATCACACCAAATACAGTTTCCAGAATTGCAGTTGCTTATCCTTCAGTGATAAAAAAACTCGTCTAATAAACAATGGCAAGGGATTTTTCACTGCATTAATTCTGTATTAACTTTATAATTGATTCTTTACAAGGCCAATAGACATGGTGCTCCATTACCAAATTCTCTGAACCATGGGATCCAAATCCAAAGGCATAGCAATTCTCAAATCATATGTTTAATTTTTGTTTGTTATTAATGTAAAAGGTAATTAATTTCTTGTAAAATAATGTTTACATTTTCCAATGAGTCAACTTTCATTCCCCATCTGATTGTTTTCCCTCCGAATGGGGTCCTATGTGGCAATAACTTGGATCAGTTTCAATCCGGATACTGAATACAGAATGAAAAGAAAAAAAAAAAGAGAAACTGATTCAATAAAAGATCATAATTCTCCACCATAACTCTGAAACAAAACATATATCTCCAATACATAGTAGTAGCAAAATAAGTACACTATTATATACACAAAATTTAATATAAATGTGAAAGAAGAAAAAATAAGAATACTCTGTTTTCTCTTTATACTAATAATTTCTAGCCTACAGTATTCTTGGGAGTATTACAATTAGGGCAAGCACGGAGATGAAAAGCACATGATGTACAGACACGAAAATGGCCACAAGGCCAAATAATAGTAGCGGCATTTCCGCAGCATACATAACAGGTTCCGCCCACACTTGGTGGTGGCTCCACCATACTTGGTGGTGGCAGCACCACCACATGAGGATCAACATGAGAGGACTCGACGGACTCCTGCTTCATTTGTGCCTCTAAGCGATGCACCGCATAAAGGCGAGAGTCCAGCACTGCACACCTCACATCAAGACTCGTAACTCTGTTTTGCAACTTTCGACTATGGTTAGTTAACAGGTTTACCTTCTTCTCCAATTCCATTATTCTCATCTTCGCCTGCCTTAATTCTTCCTCTTTCTCTACCAATTTTTTCCCTGCTTCCCTGCTTGAAATACTATTGAAGTGTCTCATATAAACATCAACCAACATGTTTTTCACTTGACCACTCTGCATCACATCAAACAATGTTTACCCAAAATCAAAAAATGAGTAGATAAAATTTTGTTCAAAATAATAGAAATGAATGAATAAGATTGTAACATACGTGTGATTCGATAACTTGATCAGCACAATCATACATGCGTCTGATAGAAACAGGGACGACACATTCATCATCTTCTTCAGTTAATAAGGCAGTGAAGGAAGTGAAGGGCCTCTTCAAAAGTACTTCCACATTATCAGGTTCGGTAGGGGGCTGCATCTGCTGCTGGCTGTTGAAATTGAAGTTGAAGGAGGACGGGGTAGGACAAAATTTCTGGAGGGGCAATAGGTTCGCGGGCATAGTTCTTTTCTGCTGCGATACTGCTGCAGGAGAAGGTTCCTCTTTCATTTCTTCCATCTTCCTCTTGTTCTTTGCATCAATACGAACCGCTGCACCAAATTCAAAAACATGTTACCACCTATTCTATCTATATATGTTGAATTAATAAACAAAAAATTAATAAATTAAAACGAACATCGTTTGGGAGGCATTGTTGCAGATCAATTCTCCGGCAGAGGAGCCCTGAAAATGATAATTTTTACGCGAAATAAAGAAGAAACTATAATTGCAGTGAAACGGAGAAGAAGAATAATAGTGAGGAGAAAAAGCCATCGGAGTTGAGTTTTTTAAAGAGAAGAAACGGTGGCAAACTTTCGCCAACAGAGACGATGCTTCACAATTCAGACGGGAAAGACGTTAGCTAGGCGCCCAAAAAAAATTAAAATTAATTAATTTTATGATTTTATTTGTATTTAATTTGAAAAATTATAAAAATCATCTATATTTACTATAAATATTTTAGAACTTTGAATTGAACCACTCAAATTTTCGTATTAATAAAGAATTGTTTTTACAATAGCATCCAAGATAATGTATTACAACCAAATGACTATCTTATTAACTAGAATTAGTCTCTATTTTAATTAAATAATAATATTATTATTTATTAGAATTTTTTTTACAATAATATCCAAGATAATGTATTACAACCAAATGACTAACATCTTATTAACTAGAATTAGTCTCTATTTTTGTTAACTAAGAATATTAATTTATTATCTGATATAAAACCAAAACAAGTAGTGGTTAAGAATTAGAGCTATTTGGGTCTACTTGTTTAAATGTTTTTAAGCTAAAATAATTTTAAAACACTTATATACTCTATAATTTAAATAAGAAAAAATAAGTGTTTATAAGTTATAAGTCAAAATAATAATAATTTTGTTTTAAAAAAAAGTTATAAATCAATCCAGATAATAATAAAAAATTACTCTAAATTACTTATATTATTATTATTATGTATATATTTATGATCCTTTAATAAAACTTAATTTTAAATCATTAATTTTATTGAGACACACTTAATTTAAAATAACTAATAACACAACATAAATTTAAAAAATATTTTTTATAAGGGCTTAATTTTATGAAAAATCAAACACATTGTTCCGAGCACATGCAGCATAATTTTTAGTATATGGTCTATTAATTCATTTTTTCCGATTAAACTATTTTACGAATAATTTTGAATAATTTGATATTTAATTAATTTCAATAATAATTCTTTACTAAATTGACTTGATATTTAATCTGCTTAGATGAGAGAATATTTTCAAGAATGTTGTTGTAAGCTCCAGGTAGAAAAAATGTTTTTGGTAACTCATCTAATTATGTAATTGGTTTCTCTAATTAAAATAATTTCTACTATCTCTTAAAAAAATGAGATTTATGAGAGGTTGTATGATAGACGCATCTCAATTATTTTCTTTTTAGATATTTATCCGTATTTTTAAGAAAAAGATCACCGAACAATCCTTTCATGTTCGATATGTGTATTATCATGTTGATCATGATGAAATTTGTATTTTCAGCCACTAATGGAAGTCAAATGATTTCGAAGGCCCACTTTCGTGGCAACAGTTGTGGTGGCAGCTTCATCCATTATTATCTGATTATTTCATAGCCATTTATGGATCAAGTAGAACCAAGGAAGATTCTTGACTCCTAGTATTGAACATACACTGCAATGGACAAAAACAATAATCATGTAGTTTTCAAAATAACAGTTTATAATTAATAAATTTCTACAAATTATAATCTCTAAACACAACTTTGCAGCAACGATTTAAAAAAATTAATTTCACTAAAATTACAACCTAAAATGGCAACAACTTCAAAAATTTAATTTTTCAAATTACCTCCTCAAATATGAATTAAACAATCGCTGTCAAAATATAGGAACCCAACAAGGTCAAATCCCACATAGAGTGAATTAAAGACAAACTGGAATTATGGTTCTTAGATATCTAAATTCAAGTAGATAATTTATTATCAACTCATTCAAATGTGTTCATTGTGCAAAATTGATGAATCTGCTAGTCTTCTAAAGCCCCTCGGCTCGAGTAAGAGAACTTTACCGTAAGTCTTTGCTAGCATTTGGGTGTTAGATTAATTTGTTCATCGTCATATGCCTCAAATTAGTTATATTATCTCTATCTAAAGCAATAAGATGGGGTTGGTAGTCCCGAAATCCCCATCTTTTTTTCTTTCTATTTTTCGATTTCATAAGTATGGTATCAGAACCGTTCATTGATCTCAATAAATTTGTGAGAACATTAAGGAAGAACTTTTAATCACCTTTTTAATCTATTTTTATTTTTAATTCGTTCTTTTATTTTTAATGAAAGACTATTTTTAATTGATTTTTAGCATATATTATTTTTAACCTTGTGTTTCAACCATGTCAAGCAATATTCTCTCTTTCAGTGCATCTCAAATTTTCATTAGA
The DNA here is from genome assembly GCA_029582685.1 of Solanum piurae. Classification (NCBI taxonomy): domain Eukaryota; kingdom Viridiplantae; phylum Streptophyta; class Magnoliopsida; order Solanales; family Solanaceae; genus Solanum; species Solanum piurae. The sequence goes on along the minus strand of JAJOOO010013926.1, from coordinate 27,654 downwards.
GAAAATGATTAAATTTGAAGAGTTAAGATGAAATCTTATTTTGAAACTTATAATTTGTGGAAAGTTATAATGAAAAATTAACCTCATACAATCACTCTCTAGATATCAAAATTAAACTTCATTCAAAAGAAAAAAATAATAATACAAAGCCAATATTATAATTCAATCTCCAGTTGCAGATTTAATCTTCTCTGAAATCATTGCATGTGAGATAACTAGAGAAGCTTGAAAAGAATTCGAAAAGGAATACCAAGAAAGTGAATAAGGCACACAATTAAATTATGAATTTGAAAAGAGATTTTGAATCTCTTGAAATGCAAAAATGTGAGATCATCACTAAGTATTCAGACATAATGTCTTTTGATTGTCAATAAAATTAGGTTGTTTGGAGAAGATTTTAAATATAATAGAATAGTTAAAAAAAATTATGACTATTTTTTTGAGAGATTTGAGTCTAAAAGCTTCCCTTTGAAAGAGTCTAAAAATCTCTCTACCATCTTTCTGGCAGAATTAATAAGTGTTCTTCAATTACAAAAGCAAAGAAAAACTCTTAAACAAGTTAAAGTTATTGAAGATACCTTTACGCAAATCACCAAAAAAAAGTTAATTATGTTTGTGGAGATTTGATGCATTATGTGAAAGTTGCAAACAAACAAGTCATTTACAAAAGCGTGCAAGTTCAAAGACACTCAAGATATTTCACAAACACTAATTTCGTTTGGTAGAGTATATTAGCAGAAATAATGCATTCATTAACTCTGTGTATTAGTAATACCTTGTTTGGTATACTTTTTCATGATATGGTTATTCACTCGGTGTATTAAGACCTATATTACTAACAACATAGATTTCTAGGTATTAGTAATGCAAGGAGTTTTAATGCATGCATTAACATGGTTAAAGACCTCATTACCCCTTTAAAAAAAAATTACATCTTTTCCATCAGAATTGTGAAGAATATCTTTATAAATAAATATTTATATGCAATGTATGCTATTTTTAATATATCAAATCAAACAATGCATAAAAGATAGTCTATATATATATATAATTAATGCAACATTACTAATATACTCTATTTAGTATTATTCTTATACGTTTAAGTTTTGACCAATAGAAGAAATATGTGGGGAGAACGAACTTTATTAGATTGTCACAACAGAATCCAGGAGAAGAGCATATTTAAAAAATAATCAAGTAATTTAAGAAAAAATGTTAGAAATTTACTTTTCTTTCTACTATATGATTAAACATTAATGACAGAATATTTTTATTTTTTATTTTAAGTTTAAAATATTTATTGTATTTATTTTCATTTCAAGTGCAGGATTTATATTAGTTATAAATTGTTATTTTTTAATTTAATATCTAAAAATAGAACATATATTTTTTAGTTACTTATAAATAATGAGATATACCCTTCTATTTAAATTAATGAAAGAATCATTACAAAAAATTATTATTCATTCTCTTTTTAATTTTCTTTTCTAATTTCTTCCATTCCATAACACAATTTAAAAATAAAAGTATTTTGTATACATTAGAATGTGAATTATTGGAGGGTTAATTATCCTCATACCTCCAACTTCACCTTTTTGAAATTTTGGCGACTACAGTTCACAGATAGCTTTTGCTGTTTTCCCCATAAGCAAAGCAGCAAAATTCAGCACACTCACAATTCAAGAACTAATGATGGCCGCCGCAATAGCTTCTGTTACTCTATTCTCTCCATTTCTTCCTTCCCCAGGTTCGGTTTTTTCTACCATTCACTCCAAACTACTTTTTTCTGTATTTTTACGCTTAATTTGTATTGGTAATGTAGGATTTCATGAGTCATGTCTAAGCTTAAATTGGAGAACCCACAAGGTATTTCTGCTTTCTTGACGTTTTTTTCCGGTTAGATTTTAATAAGATAGACAAAAAGGAGTTGATTATCTACTTGAGTTCATGTAGTACGCATGGTGTTCGACGAAATGCTTCAGTGAGAACGAAGGCTCTGTCTTTATTTTTATTTTTTTCTTATTGCTGAAGAGACTCTTTGGTTGCAGAAACAGTTAGCGAGGAAAGCTGGTCCTGTTAAAGTTACAGCTAAATTTGAGCTGAATCCTCCACCTTATCCTATGGTATTTATTGTTCCAACTTTCAAACAACATCGGGATTTCTTCTTTTTGTTAACTACATCCTGAATCTATCATCGTTGTTTGTTGTTTATTTTGTTTCGAGTATCTCACTATTTACTACACTTGGATCGATGGTCTTTCGAAAAGAGCCTCTTTATCTCCGTGAGGTAGTGGTAAGGTCTATGTACACTCTACCCTTCCCAGACCTTACTTGTGGGATTCCACTGGGTATGATGTTGTTGTTGTTGTTAACTACATCCTGAAAGTGTTTTTGTTATAGAAGTGTATTGACTGTGAGCGTTAGTGAGTACTATGATTCAGTTCCAAAATTGCTTTAGTTTATGGATTGGGAAAATCAAGTCTTGGAATGATGGGCTCCAATCGTAAACCACAAAATGGTGCCCCTAACACTCCTGCTCTTCTCACCCTTCCCATTTCCCTATCTGAAGATTGATAATGCTTCAGCTTGAGTTTTTCAAATGAATGATAGACCTCTGTTCGAAGAAGAAGAAAACATGACCTCTTGCCTGTAACTTAGTTTCTCTCCTTCAATATGCTTTAGACATTTCACATGTGGATATCATGATGTAGAATGCTCTGGAGCCTCATATGAGCCGGACTACATTTGAATATCACTGGGGGAAGCATCACAGGGCCTATGTCGACAACTTAAACAAACAAATAGTCGGAACAGAACTGGATGAACTGACGCTAGAGGACATAATACTTATTACATATAACCAAGGCAATCTCCTTCCACCATTCAACAATGCTGCACAGGTGAGAAACAGACAAGTAGATCCCTCACCCCCACCCCCATCCCCACCCTTTGTTACCTTCTTGGGGGGATCTCCAAGTGCAATGTCTATTTTGGAGAACAGAACTGGGTACCCCTAGTCTTTTATCATTCAGCTTCTCAATTTATTCTTCATCAAGGCTAAACATTTTTTGTTTTACAATTGATAAGTGTATTCCAATTAAACCTTCTGGTTGTATGGTTGTAATGTTTATTTGTAATACATATTTGATTAAGATCACAGTTAGGTGTTGAGAATTACATAGAAGTTCTACCAATAAGTGAAGAAATATCATAGAGAAGTCCAATGGCTAGATAGTTTCATGTGTTTTGGTTGATATTCTCCATCTAATTCCACGTCTTTTATATCCCCCTGGCCCTCTCTCTATACAGGCTTGGAACCATCAATTCTTCTGGGAGTCTATGAAACCTGGTGGAGGAGGAGAGCCATCTGGTGAACTATTAAAATTAATCAACAGAGACTTTGGCTCCTTTGAAGCATTTGTTAAAAAATTTAAGGCAGCTGCTGCAACACAATTTGGTTCTGGGTGGGCTTGGCTTGCATGTGAGAAATTCTTTACCTTTTATCTGCATACTTACTTGTTCCTGTAACCCTGACTGTAATCATAATGCTTCTTCTACTCACTTTGCAGACAAAGCAAATAGACTTGATATTGGAAACGCGTCAAATCCCCATCCTTCCGATGAGGACAAAAAGCTTGTAATTGTGAAAACACCTAATGCTGTAAACCCCCTCGTTTGGGATTACTCGGTGAGTAGAACTGCATTCTTCTCTGTTGCTTTAGTGGAGGTTTCAAGTTCTAGCATGGTAGTTAAAATCATTAGGTGAATCTCACAACTGTATCTTATTGGATGCAGCCACTCCTCACTATAGATGTTTGGGAGGTAAGCAGAACGTGCTCTTTTGTCAATATATTTGATTCATTTTGGTCCACATCTTCTTGCATTTTGGTGATTGTAATGGTTATTGATACCAAATCTAATTTTCTAAATCTTTTGTTTGAAACTGCAGCATGCTTACTATCTGGACTTCCGGGTAAGCCTAGCTGATAAAATTGCTTAAATATGTCCTGATTTTTCCTATAGAATTCCTTTAGAAAAGATTGTGCTAGTCTAACGGTTGCACTGTCATCTCTTTTCCTCTAGAACCGGCGCCCTGACTACATATCAATCTTTATGGAGAAGCTTGTATCATGGGAGGCAGTGAGTTCTAGGCTTGAAGCAGCTCAAGCTCAAGCTGCTGAGCGGGAAAAAGAAGATGAGAGGAAGAAGAGAGAGGAGGAAGAGGAGTATCAAGCCGGTAATGAAATTAGAGAGATGTATGTGGAAACTACAGATTCTGAGGCGGACTAATTTGCGTTATTCCTCTGAAGTTCAGTTTTGGAAATGGTATCAAGTCAATTTTGCGAAAGCAGAATGAAACGGCTTAGCAAGATAAAGCTGGAGTTAGGATGTTAGAAGTGTAACGAATGTAATAGCGAGATAAAGCTGGGGTTTTGATGTTAAGAAGTAGAATTACGATGTGAGCAGTACATGTATAGTGAAATTCATCTGATTTTGATTCCTTATAATTGCCCAGTGCATCATACTAATTTCGAATGATACAGAAAGCTTTCGATATTGCAGGTGCTAGAAAGAGGTTTTTTATATTAGATAGCATGAATTCAGCTACTACTGGAAAAAAATAATCTTTGAAACAATATAATTCTCATCACTGAAGTTTGGAGGTAACAGATGAAATGGCATCTAACCATGTATACATTAGGAGAGTTTGTCCCCTGCATTTATTCATGTGATGCAGGGCTAAAAACAGGTAACACCATGCATGCACAGGGATAAATCTGTTGAAAATCAGGAAGACTATGTGGTTTCCAACAGATACAGAAGGAAAAGAAAAGTGAACAGGTACTAAGACTGTATTTAACCGGTCAGAGCAGCATTAAGGGCGCTGTGTACATCAACTCCAACCTGGGCCTCAGCTTTCTCTTCATCAGTTGATGCATTGCTTAGCTTCTGTGTGAACTCCGTGAGGCCCTTTTGAACCAAATTGGGATCGATTTGGTCAAGTGGCACAGCTTCAACAGCAACTATATCTGCGAAAGAATTTGCATGAACAAACGCAAACCCACCGCTCACAAAGTACTTGGTCACATCGTTGCCTTCGTAAACTGATAAGACGCCAGGCTTCAACTCTGCAATTGTCGCAACATGCCCAGGCAAAACACCCATTTGTCCTGTAGTAGCGGGGATGATAACCATATCAACCTGCAATATGATTGAAAAGAAGGAATAAACATCTTGGGCTTTGAATTTTCAGATGATGTAATCCATGCACATTCTTCATATCGACAAGTTCTCTCGTATCACATGACAACAAATATAACATCCAGCCACAGCATTGAAATTGAATAACAAAATTTTAGATTGATTCAGGCAACAGTTCTAGTTGCTAATCCAAAACATAATACGCGCAACAGTCGGATACTGGAATGTGTATTTAAGATTTCTGAAAATAACTAACCATTCTCAATTAAAAGTAAACTTACAAACTTCCAGACAGCGGTTAACACCCAAGCTGATAAACTGTTGAGAAGTCTTATACAGCTCAAAAAAGCTGTAAGAACAGCTACTGTCAAAAAGCTTTTGATTCATCTTTTCCCTTCACTTTTTAAGCAGCTGGAAGTTGTTGTTTTTTTTTGTGTGTGTGTGGGGTGGGGAGGAAGCAATAGAAGGTACAGTTTCGACCGCACCCAGTAGCTTTGGCGCAGCCTAGTATATGAGTTAAGAAGTGTATGTGTAAAGGAAATATACTAAATTTCGAACCCAGCAACTCAAATGGTCGTTGGGTTCAGCTGCATCTGGAATTCATCAAGTTAGAATCCTGAATCCGTTTTTGACTTTAAGTACCGAACAAACATCCCACAAATAAACAAAGAAATTGTTGCACTATTTCTTTGTAGCATAAGCAAGTAAAAGAATATGTATCATATATTCCTTTTGGAAGGCCAATGTTGCAAGTACAACTTCTTGACTAGAATGCCAAAGACTTCTCTTTAGTAAGGTACCTAAGCCAGATACTCATGGAATCAACAGACAACCAAATTGTATTAAAATGAAAGTGCATATCATCAGTCATTTTTCCTTGTCAATACACAACCACCAAATCTATTCATCCCTAGAAAGTGACAGAGGACCAGAGCTGCTATTTTGAAACTTAAAGATATGAGAAAGCTACTATTATTTATCAGTATCATAAGAAATTTCCTTGATCCAATTGATCCCTCAAATATCAGTTTATCTGACAGCTGCTACCTCCTCTTTGGTCACGACTCATGATTTACTTGACCCCTTTCCATTTTAGGATGTCCAAGTCACTTTAGCCATCTACCAGAATAACAAAAATTCCATCTTTCCAAAGCCAAAATAGGATTTGATATAGTGCTCACTCTGTACTACCATACTTTCACATATTTCAACTACTATTATCTTAAACATGTCCCAAGAGAGTTCTTAAATATTCATTCAAAATTCTTAAACTCCAGATGCTCAAAAGATGGATCAATTGGAAAGGACATATACTAAGATAGAAAAATGAGGGTAGCTTGCCTAGCAGAAGAAAATATATTACTTAAGCCTCATGATTCCAATTGATTGGTTGTGGTAATGCCTTTTTAAAAAAAATTAATACACATTACCAGTACTTGACAAGTTGAACGCACATAATATTGATGGTAGAGGACAAGCATCACTAGACATATAAAGAAGCAGCAAACTGAAAAGATTGCAGAGCAGAAACCAAATTTTGTGCACTTAATAATTCTGTAGTCAATGCCCACAGAAAGTTATTGTTGACCACTGTATGGTTAAAGCAACGGGGGAGGGGGCATGCTGCTTGCAAATAAGTCATTTAGCAAGAGCAGGAAAAAAAGCAAGACATAGTCTCTGCATCAAGCACTTGACTACCTGGTCTAAATATATCTCCCTTCAATTAACAAGTCTTAACACCAAAACAATTGTAATCTACTTGACTGATACAATTCTCCAATGTAGTAATTTTCCAGCTTTCATTTCCATGTAATTGTCAGTTAACAAAATGTGAATTTGGTATTGTCCACGTTCAAGCAACAGAACTAGAAGTTATCTGGTGCAAAATAAAATTTCTTGAAATTTCTTGCAACCCAGTCATTTCAAGCTTTAAACATGAGAAAATTGACTAGCATGACATCTGCAAATCATGAGCTGATTGATCTTCAACATATCTCATGCGTTTTAAGAATTAAGACACAACATCAGCAAAAGTAACGACTGTTTAAAGTTGGTTGTGAACTTGAAACTAAGCAAACACCAAACTAAAATAGGGAAAGGAACAGTAGTTTACAGTTGGTTCTGATACTTGAAACTAGCATCCGCCATCAATTCATCTCAGTCATTAGCATGGGAGAAGTTGGAATTATATAAAATCATCTATAACACACTCAAAGATCATTAATAAATCAAAGGCTGTACGTCTTTGTAATCCAACAAATTCTCATTTTTCTCTGCCTCACTCAGCTTGTTAATTGTCAACAACCAGTTTGAAAGAAACAAATCTAAAAAAAAAAAAGTCGAAATAGAGAAAGCTATCAGAGGAAAGATAGAGATAGCATAAGGGAAAAGCGAAAAAATTCTCCCGATTTCACCAAAACATTTCCAGAATTCCATTTTTTACTAACCACAAATTAGAATAAGTAGTAAAATTAATAAATGCTAATAGAAAGAAAAGAATTTCGTTTGTACATTACCTCTTTACCGGAGAGTTCAGATGAATAAGGAAGGACAAAGTTGACACTGAGTTTGGAAGGGATAGATGACGGAGTTGCGGGCCTAGTTTTCATGAAGGCAGATGGAGTCATAGGAGGTTCCGTGTTGGGTATTACTTTCTTCCAAGCCTCCGGAAAAGTGGAATCAACGCGATTCGCCGCTGGCAGGTCAGTTGAAAAAGGGAGGCGCCACGTCATCGTGGTGGCTCTAGTTAGGAGTCTAGAACTTTGTCGGAGCATGATTCTGGATGGTTCAGGAGGCGGAGATCGGCGGCGATTGATCGGAAATGGTAGGGCAGGTCGCTGTTGTTCGGGATAAGTCAAATTTGGGCTGTTGCAAAGAAGTTCAGGTTATTTCGGATCAAATTACAGGCCCAAAGAAGGTCATGTTCAGGAATTTGGGGAGAAAAGAGGGAATTAGTCACTATTTAAATTGATATAATTAAATTTGAATTTGAATAGTTTCATAAAAGGCTATAGTATAGATATATATTATATGTACTTCAGTAATATTTTGATTATTTACCTAACATAAGTATTTATTTATTTTTTATATTGGAGTTATCGAGAAATTTTATCAAAGTTGATTGTTGCTCAAAATTGAATAAGAAATTTGATTTTAAAATCAAAATTGAGAGTGAAAACAATCTTCACTATATTAAATTATCATCACATGATTGTAATAAATCAAAAAAAAAATCTTAATTCATACTATCTCCTATACATATTAAGTAAATTACTCATGTACTGAACCTCTTAAGAATATGCTATTTATTATTATTAGTATTAGTATTGGAGTAATTATTAAATTATTCTCCAAAGATAAAAGTTGTTAAAAACATGATGAAAAAAAAAAATTAAAAAATCTCTTAAACTTTTTTAAAAACTTACTTATTTTGAATTATGAAAAATAATATTTTAAAAAAAAAAAAAACCTCCCTCGTCCCCAACCCCTTTGTTCCCCACCTCCACCCTAACCTCTCCGGCCAAATCCCCTGTCGTTCCCTGCCGCACATCTTCTCCACAAGATCAAATAAAACTTCAATCATCAGCCCATAAGCATAATTTTTGCTTTACAATAATACATAAAAAAAATCAATTTTGATCAGCATAATTTCAGATTGTAAATGGTTGCAGCAGCAAATCATTAAAAATGGACTAGCAGGATGGCGATCACTCCTTTTTCTTCAGTAACAGCCAACTCCGTTATCTTAAGATACCGCCATTTCTCTACTCTTGTTCAGATTTTCTCCGAACAAACCACCAAACCCATCACCAGGACCAAAAATGGCAAACACCTTGATAATCCCAAGCCGAAATCATCTTCTTCTAAATCCAAGAAAGCTAGAAACATTGCCAGTATCATCAACACAAACCCATGGTCATCTCATCTTGAATCTTCTCTTTCCTCACTCACTCAACCCTCCCTCTCTCACACTACTGTCCTTCACACACTCCGCTTCATCAAGATACCTTCCAAAGCTCTTTACTTCTTCAACTGGACCCAAAAAATGGGTTTTCAACACACCCATCAGTCGTATTTGCTCATGTTGCAACTCCTCGGCAGTTCCCGCAGCTTAAATTCAGCAAGGAACTTTCTTTTATCTATACCCAGAAGGTCTAATGGTACTGTACCGCTTCAAGATAGGTACTTTAACACTTTGATTCAAAGTTATGGTAAAGCTGGGATTTTTCAAGAATCATTGAAGGTGTTTAAAGTGATGAAGTCACTTGGAATTTCACCCTCTGTGGTTACGTTTAATAGTTTGTTTTCAATTTTGCTTAAGAGGGGTCGAACCGGTATGGTCTACGAACTGTTTGATGAAATGCTTAAGACATTTGGTGCCAAGCCTGATGTGTATACTTTTAACATTTTGATTAGAGGATTTTGTATGAACTCCATGGTTGATAAAGGATTTAGGTTTTTTAAGGAGATGGAAAGGCATGAATGTGAACCGGATGTGATTACATACAATACCATTGTTGACGGTTTGTGTAGGGCAGGGAAAGTGGAGATTGCACATAACGTGTTAAAGGGTATGGTCAAGAGGGGTCATCAATTGAGTCCTAATGTTGTAAGCTACACCACTTTGGTTAGAGGGTATTGTGAGAAGCAAGAGGTTGAACGGGCTCTTGATGTTTTTGAGGAAATGATAGATTGTGGTCTAAAACCGACCAGTATAACTTATAATACTCTTGTACAAGGTCTTTGTGAGGCTAAAAGATTTGACAGAATAAAGGAGATCTTGGAGGGGACTCTAGGAAGTGGAGGACTTATTCCAGATACATGTACTTTCAATACATTGATTACCTATCACTGTAATGTGGGAAATCTTGATGAAGCAGTGAAAGTTTTTGAGAATATGTTATACTTAAAGGTGAAACCTGATTCAGCAACATATAGCATCCTAATACGGAGCTTTTGTCAAAAGGGATACTTTGATAGGGCAGAGAAATTATTTGATGACCTAATGAAGAAGGAGGTATTGCTTCGTGATGATGGCTGTACACCTCTCATTGCAGCATACAATCCCATGTTTGAGTATTTCTGCAAGATTGGCAAGACAAAGAAGGCTGAGAAAGTATTCAGGCAACTAATGAGAAGAGGAACTCATGATCCTTTTGCTTATGAACTCCTGATCATGGGGCATTGTAAAGAAGGCACATTTAATAATGCACATGAACTCTTAGTTTTGATGTTGAGGAGAGATTATGTACCTAATATTGTGATTTATGAGTCCCTGATTGAAGGTTTGCTGCAAAAGAATGACCCTAAAGTTGCTTACGATACTCTAGAGAAGATGTTGAAAAGCTCCCATCTTCCGAGATCTTCAACTTTCCATCAAATCCTTACAGAACTTATCAAGAAAAATTGTGCAAGTGAATGTGCTTCCTTGGTGACACTAATGTTAGATAACAAAGTTAGACAAAACATCAATCTTTCAACTGATACTGTGAGGATACTCTTCCAAACAGGATTAAGGGAGAGAGCTTTTGAGATTGTTAGGTGCCTTTATGAAAATGAATACGTGGTAGATATGGAAGGTTTAGTTGCGATCCTTTGCCAGTGTAGAAAGTTATTGGAGGCGTGCAAATTATTGTTATTTAGCTTAAGTAAGGGTCATATTCTGAATGTAGATACATGCAGTACTCTTTTATCTGCTCTCTGCAAAGCAAGTAGAGCTGCAGAAGCATTTGAGATTTACTATGAGTTACTCGAGAAAGGAGTCCAACAACCTTTAGAATGCGTAGAAGAGTTGGGGCTTGCTCTTGAAACTGAAGGAAGAACTAAGGAAGCTGAATTTGTTAAGAAGAGAATCCCAGGACAATCGTAGTCAGGTAGATTGGTTCAAGCTTGTGCGTCTTAACGGAGATATCTGTAGTGTGTAGCATGCAGGAGTTCTACTGTTTCTTCAATTATTATGTCGACCACATTTTGTTCTGAGGTTTGCATATGATACTTAACTTACATGGCGATGCTAGCTGGACTGGATGCCTCTGGAATGTGATTATGAGTGATATCAGGTTCATGATTCCTGTTTCTCTTGACAGTGGAGAAGTCTGATTTGGACAGACTTGAAAAACATTGAAGAGCGGAAAACTTAATAGTCCCTGAGCTCTCTGGTTCACCATCTGGAGCAAATTTGCTTAGTAATGTTGGTCTTGCAGGTACGGTTATTAAAGAGAAATATGGTGCAAGTGCATGTGCGCAGGGGATAGGTTCTACGCTTAATTACAACAGCGTTGGACATGTTAAAGTCAAAAACTCCATATTTCTCAGATGAACAATTTGACGACCTTAATAATGTTTCTTTCTCCAATTTTAAGTCGTCATCTGATCTTCTTCCTACCAAGCAATATCAATGATTACAATTTTTTAAAGCTCTTGCTAGAAACACACGGCTTCAATCAAGGGCCTGATAGACTTGTACCTTGAAGTTTATACATTATGTATTGATTTTTGGCTTTTGTAAAAAAGCCAAATCCATTTTTATTTGAGTAAAATTCTTCATAATATGCTTCTCAGTCTCATGGCAAATGCCTTTTTTTTCTGGAATTGTACTAGATGTACTATAGCTTTCTTTACCACAAGATTAGTAATCTATGATTTGTCATGCATGCTGAGAATTGACATGACATGACATGCATTGTTACTAGCAAAGCTATATTTCAAACAGCATCTTCATTTCAAAGTTCAATCATCTTATTATCTCACTGCTGATGCCTTTAGGGACAAGAGATTATCCAAATGTGTTACATTTTCACTGCTCTCCTGTGGGGGGCCAAATATCTCCCAGAACCTAAGAGTCTCATCTGCTCCAGCCGATACCACAGTCAAACCATCAGGGCTCTGCATGAAGAGAAGGAAAGTTAGTGTCTGAATTTTGATAAAACTATTACTCCTACTTTCTTTGATGTCAAGTCTCACCTGGGAGAGATGCAGAATTCTTGATGAAGAAGCATGACGCAATGGCTCTCCTATTCTAGCCATGGAAGGATAACTCCATAAACACAACTGACAATGAGATTCACCTGTTCCAAACCCATGGCCACTTAATATCTCTTTGTGATGCCTGTTCCATTGAAGTCCACAAATCTGCCAATTTCATTCACAACAATACCATGTATATGAGCAAAATTTGTAATAATCAAACTTACAATGGAACTTTGTGATAAATCTATAAACTGAAATGTCATTGCTCAGAAAGATTGCAAAAGTTATGTTAAAACTTGCCTGAGCTCCAGTTTCATTGGTGCTGATGCATGTCCCCTTCTGTGTGTTCCAAATCTTAAGACATCCATCGTCTATGCCCCCTCCAGAGGCTAATACATCACTGTTATATGGACACCAAGCTAGGGCCTTGACTGCAGCATGATGTTCATTGAACCGGTGCATATAATGCCTTGAGCTCGTCTTGAAACTATCCCATATGTACACCAGATTGTCATTTCCACCACTGGCAAGTGCATTCCCCGTACTAGACCACTTCACGCCACAAACTTCCCCTCTATGTGCTCTCGTTACAGAGACCAAATTGCTTCTTGCTCGAACTGCCAATGAGAGTTGCAAGTAAGTAGGCTGCTGTTACAATAGAGATTAATTAACTACATCAGTAGAATAGCTTAGTACTACCATCATGATTAATGATAGCTCTGTCTTTACTCCCTGAAGTTAAAATATGACCATTCCATGCAACACAACCCACTCTGCTCTGATGGCCTTGCAAGTCTCTCACCTGTTTATGTGAACGAAAGAAGTCGATCACTTAAATGTAAACAACAAGAAAGAACACTACAATGCAACCAACATTAACAAGTCTTACAAGCCTGGAAGTCTCAGCATCCCAGAGCTGGAGTTTAGAGGAATCACAACCAACTGCTACTATTTTCCCATCATCAGACCATGCTACACTAGTAGGACAATCGTCTTCACGCTTCACTTCCATCAGTACCCCTGCTTTTTGCACTTGAGCATTCCATAGATATAGAATTGACCCCAGAACAACAGCAAGTATGTTGGATTTTCCCCAATCCATAACATTCGAGTAATAGTCATCCGATAAAAGAGGAGCATCTAAAGCTCGAGTTGCTTTCTGCATATAATATCCCAACATATTACAAACACAATCAATAGTCTCATAAACTTCATCTAAATTCAAATCTTACCAAAGGAAACTTTCGATATCTCCTATTCTCATTAATTTGCAGGGGAATTTCTTTGTCACTACGCCTCATTTCATCAATTAGACGCGTAGATTGTCTACTCAATTTAGGACTTCCTCTAAAAACCATCATTCTGAATGGTCTTCCTTCTACATCCAACTTTAGATTTTCCTCCATTTTCCTTCTATATTCATCCTATCAAAATCATACAAGAAAATGGGTGTCCAGATACAGAATTTCTTTCCACAATCAGCAATCGCAAGAAAAATTAAAACGCGATGAAGAAACAAGTCAAGCAAGAAACTAACATTGAAGTTTGGTTTTCGGAGTTTGTTATTCGTTCTGTTGGTGAGTAAAGTATGTGCTTGATCAAGATCCATCAGGCTTCTATTGGGTATAAATCTATCACCCTGCATCACAAAAACACTCAAAATCACATATCAATTCATCAAAATGCAGAAAAACAGAAATTAACAAAGGAGAAAAGAAAAAAAAAACGTATAGTGTGGATTGATTAATTACAGGAAAATCATAGTCGAGCGGAGTATCGTGAAGGCGAGTTGGAGAATACCAATCTGGTTGAATTCTTGTTAATGAATTGTCATTCATTTTTGTACATTTCTCAGTAGCCTTTTCAAATCTTGTTTTGTTAATTTTCAATTGCTGTTGAACAAAGCTTATTGAGAATGGTAGTTAAAATTAATGGCTGTTTCGCGCCAAATTAGTTTGTTCACTTAAAGGAGACGTCGGTTTCTTTCCCCTCAACGGTATTTATTTTAAACATAAAATAAAAGAGGAAATTGTAAAACTGAGTGTTATAAATATATTGTATTATAGTCTACTAGTATACGTGTTCGCGCGATGCGCGGTTATTTTACTTAAAAATTAAATTATTTAAAAATTACACATTTAAAAAAGATAACGACAAAAAATTAATATGACTTATGCAAAGTGTTCTCAGTAAAAACTAAATTATATGTTCTACAATCTTTATTGTAAAAATTATTAATAACAATTTTTTTTATTCAATCATTATGTTACTTTAGGTTTAAGCGAATTCATTGTCCAATTTTCATATTATCCCTAATACTCTTTTTGTGAATATTGTTCTATTGTTTAATTAATTTTCCTCGTATAAAATTCTACATGTAATAGAAATAAGGTTATATTAATTTGTATCCAAAATATAAAAAGAGATTCTTTTTTTTTTCAATATTTTTGCTTACTAAAAATCTACCGAACTATTTTTTTATATAATATGTGATAAGATGCTAAAATTTCATTCCACTTTATTTTCAATGTAGAATTTGAGATTACATTCAAATAAATTTTAAAAAAAATCTACATGAAAATTTAGTTAATTTTTTTTTATTTTTCATTGTGTTGCTAGAAATTCTTTCATTATATAATTTTGTTTATTCCTAACTTTATCTATTAAGAATTAAGTTACATGATGTTATATATTGCATGATTTCTTTATACATTATAATCCTCTTTTTTATTTGATTCCTTTTTTTTACTGATATCTTTGCTAACTTTTTTATTTTTTATTTCATTTATAGTTCAAATAATGTCATTACTAAATTGTGATTTTTACTGATATCTTTGCTAACTTTTTTATTTTTTATTTCATTTATAGTTCAAATAATGTCATTACTAAATTGTGATTACAAAATAATTCTATTACATATAAAAAGTTGAGTTTTACCTTGAAAATTGAAATATCGACCTGATAATTTTGAATTTTATTTTTATTTCAAATATGTTTTTTCAAGCGTTTTTTTATTGATTAAACTTTTTTTTTTGTTGTTATATAGTACGATTTCAATTACATGAACTTATCCATGTAGTGATTTTTTTTTATATTTCAAATACTTTCTTATCTCAAACTTAAATGTTTATACTTTTATTCTTGTTCATATCTATTGTTATTGTGCTAACCACTTGTCATGTGTTCTTTTAAAAAATAAAAAAATCGTTGTCCTTCTCTATTACTCATCTTCTAATATTATGTAAATATATAACTTCTTACATTCAAAATTATATTGAATTCTTATTATATTTTTATTTCATTAATCAAAATTCTTTCATTATTTAAATTCAACAAATGTAATTTCAATTACTATATGAAATATAATCTCATCCAAATTAGAGAGTGAATGTAGCACATTAGCTTTTATAATTAAAATTTAATAACTTTTTAGCATAACTTTTATTATCAACGAAGGATGAAGAATGAGGAAAGTACAATTTTTTTTTAAAAAAATCAAATAAAAATAAAAAAAGTAAAAATTTATATCAATAATTACCGAAGGTATGACAACATCTTCATTTCTAAATCATCTCAAGTCTTTCATCTTCTCTGTCAATATACTTCTCCGTCAATATACATATTAATTTTGTTCTTCTTCATCATAATCATTATTTATATTAATTTTATTCTTGCAAAATGAAACACTTATTGAATCGTTAAAAGAATATGAAAACAACATAACTAAGGAACGCCAACTAAATTTAAATGGTAATTGTGTTTAGTATGTATATTCATCTAATAATCTAATAAATCACTTAAAAATAGACCATTTTAATTTAGCATAAGAAATGAACGGAGAAAGGCTAAATTATGAAAAAAGAAAATTTTAGATGTCATGCAAAGTATTAAATTGACGAAACAATTATCATAGCAGTAATTTATGAACCAAAAATATTAAAAGATGGCGTACATGGTCCACTATCATAAAATTCTTCAGAATTCTTCCATTTCTTTATCGTTAGTTTCTTCTTCTTCCTCGTTGCATTGGAGAGGATGGTGGTCCTTCCCCTTCAATCATAATCAACTAATTTCACATAAAATAATTAAGAAAGAGGGCATACAATTAAGAAATAAGGCATACATACATACAATACACTATTATACTCCCTTTCAATTTTCTTTAATTTATGATCTCAAGTGCAATCAAATTTTTGTTTGCATGATTTTTGTTACACATTTTTGAATTTATATTTTGAAGAGTTGGTTTAAGAAGATGTGGATGATAATGTAGTTAAGAGTAATATTTTTTCATAGATATGGCTTATGAAGTTTAACTGTTTTTTAGGGATAAAGTTAGTTATCATTTGAAATTTAAATTTTAAATTAATTATTTATTATTTTGTCCAGGCTAGAATTTTCTTTCTATTTATAAATTAAAGAACGTGGGCTTTGCTTATTTTATATTCAAGATAATTTAAATACAAATTTACAGTTACATCACTCTATATAATTATAAAAACGGCTTTAAAGTCATTTTAAAAATAAATTGATATAGATATAAATATAAATTTTCAAAGATTTTTTTGAAATTAAATATAGAGAGGCAAATATATAGAGAGGTAGATATCTTTATTTTTTTGCATAGATATTTTGAAATTAAAGAAATATATTGTTGTATGAGTATCAATTGTCAAAATTTAAGAAGTTATGGTTATTATATTAAATGTTCATCAAATAAGATCATCAAAATTTGTGGGGAAAAAAGTTAACCGTATTTAAGTTAATTTTTTTAATGTTATAAAATTATGTGTATTAATTAAAAACAATTTTACAGTTACATCATCATAATTTTTAAAATTGTTTTAAAATTATTTCCATTTAATTAATTTTAATTAATTAAAATGTGTTTTTGTGGTGCTAACATGTGGCACTTTTTCCTCTTCTATTATATATAGATAGATTATGTGGAGTTCTACTTGGAGAATAGTCAGGAATACTATTTGAAGATCAATTCATGTTTCCCCTATAAATAAAGGGTTTTTTTTCATTGTAAATCTAATCTATGAATCACTTCTCCTTTTTCTCTTCTCCCTCCTTAAAAAGAACACTTTCTCTCGATATTGTTGCTTTAGAAGCACATTCAAAGTATGAAAAGTGGAGAATGTCTTTTTTATCATATCAATATCACTAATCGTTTCTCAATGTAGTTTCAATTGAGAAATAATTTTGTACATAGCAGAGTTGTACTCATGAAGACTTAGGCATCATTTGTTTGCACTTAATGGAGGTCTTAATTTTAATCATTCAAATTCAGCTCATTAAGTGTGTTTGGTTTTTAAAACTGAATCTAAATGATTCAGATTCAGCCCATTAAGTCCATTTGTTTCTTTTTTTCAAAAAACTTCTTAATGTATCTGAAAAGGTCTGAACGGATCAAATATGCAGGAGAGTCTTAACACCATTCAAACTTATTTAATATGTTATAAAATAATAATGTATCGCCTCTCTCGGTCCTTGCGTGACTTTTGCTCTCACAACTACAAACTTTCTTCCTCTCTTTTCTCAATCAAACACCAATTTTTTCCTCTTGAACTGGTAAGTTTTCGTAATCTTTACAAGTATTTTTTATATTAATAATTTTCTTAGGGTGTATTGATGTTTGTCAAGAACCATTGTTGCAATAATATTTTTAGTGTATTGATGTTCATCAAGTTTTTTGAGTGAAAGAATTCTATTCATAATTAAAAATAATAACTATGTATACATATTTGAGGTCTCTTATTAGAATTTTGTCTTAGGCAAATAATTTTACTAGGAATTTTTTATCATCAAACCCGTTTGTGTGATAACACTAATATATTATTGTTGTTGAACTAGTTGGTGACAAAAATAATGGAGCTCCTAATAATTCTCCATCCCAATCTTCAGTTTCAGCTGGAAAAAAAAGTTTTGGGAAAGAAAAAAAACGTATTCGTCTGAATTGGAAATTGATGGGAAGATGATTACTGCTATGGATTTATTGATTAAAAAAAATAGTGCACCTACATTTAAAGAATATATGAAAAAATTAGATGGACTTGGACGGGAAGAGCCATTACAGTACATGTGTTAGTATATTTTGTGAAAGTGTCCACTACAAAAAAACATGAATGACGTTAGAGGTTAACAAGTTAGAGAAATGGAATGGTTATTGGAAAAAAAATAAGAATTCTTTAGTTTTTCTAATTAGCCAAAATATATGTTAGGCGTTGATAATGTGATACCTTATTTATTATTTTTTGACTAGTATCTATCATACTTACTGAACTTTTTGATATTATATTGTGCCTATAAAATATTTTTTATTCGTGATTTTTTTAATGTTATGCTTGATGATTGATATTTTTTAATCAAAAAGTAATATTTTTTGTTGAAATGAATTTTTTATAACATTTTATTAATATAATGTTTGATTTCATATGCACATTCAGATATTGAAAACAAACAATAATCATTCAATGTTCAGATTTGGAGACCACATCTTAATATTCAGATGTGTATTCAGATCTAGACACCTAGCTCTTAATGCAAATCTTAATATTCATACGTGTATTCAGATTCAGAGGTCTTAATCTTAATGAAAATAAATGAGGCCTTAAAGTCTTGTAACCTCATATACATCCAATCATATCGTGCTTTTGGATGTATGACTATCTTCAAGTGGTCATATCTTTCTTTTAGGATTTTTCACAAAACAAGTGGATATTTGACTGTGAAATATTCAATTTTCAAAATTCCATCAAGATGATGACGTAAGAATATCATAGCTTTGGCACAATCTTGATTTGATGCTTTATTTTCATCTTTAATGGTGTCTCCAAGACCCATAACATCCAAATGAATTTTTGCATTCAATATCCATGAAAGATAGTTATTTTTGTCCGAACTATAAAGGAAAACAAACTCAAGTTTCGTAAGATTAGCCATATTAAACAATAAGTGAAGGTTAAGTTTGAAAGTTAATATGGCTAATCTTACGAAACTTGAGTTTGTTGCCCTTTATAGTTCGGACAAAAACAACTACCTTTCATGGGTATTGAATGCAAATGCAAAAATCTATTTGGATGCTATGGGTCTTGGAGACCCCATTAAAGATGAAAATAAAACATCAAAGTAAGACTGCGCTAAAACTATGATATTCTTGCATCATCATCTTGATGAAATTTTGAAAATTGAATATCTCACGGTCAAGGATCCAGTTGTTTTGTGGAAAATCTGAAAGAAAGATATTACCACTTGAAAATGGTCATACATTCAAAAGCACGATATGATTAGATGCATCTTAGGCTACAAGACTTTAAGTCTATTCATGAGTACAATTCTGTTATGTTCAAAATTACTTCTCAATTGAAACTATATCGAGAAACGATTAGTGATATTGATATGATAGAAAAGATGTTCTCCACTTTTCAAGCTTTGAATGTGCTCCTACAACAACAATATCAAAAGAAAAGTTTCAAGAAGTATTCAGAACTGATTTCTCATCTTTTTCAAGCTTTGAATGTGCTCCTCCAACAGCAATATCAAAAGAAAAGTTTCAAGAAGTATTCAGAACTGATTTCTCATCTTCTCGTGACTGGACAAAATAATGAATTGTCAATGAAAATTATGAGAATCGATCTACTGAATCTACATCATTCCATGAAGTGAATGAGGTGTACGTCCACCATGCTAGGCATGGAAAAGTTCGCGATTCTGATCGTGGACGTGGACATGGTCGTGATTTTGGTCAAGAACAATCATTCATCAAAGAAAAATCAACATCAAAAGAAAGAAAAAAAAAAGGATGAGAAGCGTGAAGCAGTCAAAGCGGGCTATTTTTGATGTGGTGCAAAACGTCACCATGCACGTGATTGTCGTACTCCAAAATACTTGGTTGAGCTTTTTCAAGCATCACTAAAGAAGAAAGAGAAAAATCCTGCAGCAAATTTTATCTCTAAAAAGCATGCTAACATAATGCACTTGGATGTAGCAGATTTTTTCGCACACCCTGAAGGAAAGATAGATCACTTGATTGGTGATGGTTCTGTGGCCATGAAAGATTAATAATTTTTTTTTTTTGCTAATGGTAGTAATTATTAAATAAATCATGTAAAGATAGTTGTTTACATGAGTACTACTTTTTAATTAACATTAATTAGTTTAATCATATTTTTATAGTTCATTATTGAATTGTGTTGAACTTGATTTTGGCTTAATTAAATGATAGGTTCTTTGTTTTGTTTACTTAGTGCAAAGAAAAAAATATAATAATAAGAAAGCCTCCATTGATTTGTTTATATGGAGACTCTTGACTGATGTAAAGTTGTAAACATCTCTGTCATTCTTTGGAGCTAAACTTTTGTGTTTGTTGTTGTAACCTTATTCATCATGCTTATCTCAATATATTTGAATTGATTTTTATATCTATTTGAAATTTGTTTGGATCAATTTTTTAAGTCAAACACTAAATTCTATTGTGTGTTTATATTAAACTAGGTCTTAAATTAGCCTAGTGAATAAATATTACAATTACTATTAGTTTATATTCGAATAGGTTTTGTATATTTTTATTTTTGAATGATTGTTGAATTTGTTCAATAAATTGAGTGTACCGAAAATAGTGTACTGAAAAGCTGTTGAAATATTTATTTAATTATTGTACATTAGTTAATGTATTTTTCTTGTTAAATAATTCACCTTATTATTTTTTTTTAAAAAGACATTATTATTTTATTTTGTTTGGAATCGTGATAGTATCAACTATCAACCCATTTGTTCATAAGAATTTTTTGAATTTTTTTTCTACTTTATTTGAAAATCGGTATTTGATCATAAACAACTTGAAGTTTGTATTTGAAATTGGAATTTAAAAAAATACCCAAAAACCTGTTTTCACATTTTCATGTTTTGTTTTTCAAGTTTACCCTAAAACTTTTATTTATTTAAATAACCTCATTTCAATTATTTTATATATTAAAATCATTTCTTTTAAAGATGTACATTCAAATTTTGCAAAACATATGATCAAATATAACTCCAACTCCAACTTTAAACATTTCAAATAAAGTAATAATTTTGTTTTATTTTCATAGTCAAATGCCCAATACGAGTTGAATTGTGATTTTTTAGACCTATAAAATATTCAAGTTAATAATCTCTATCCCACCTATGACTAAAAATAAAGAATAAAAAGTGAAGTTTTGAAAAACAAAGAACACGAGTACACAATATTAAATTGCTCGTTTCTTTTTCATGGATTTAGATCTGCCTTGTTTCTCTATTTAAAACTAAATAAAAAAAAAATCCTAGCTTTTCTCATGCCCCTTTATGTACGTAGTTGCCCTCATATAATTATGAAAGAGTTCAATGCTTGAAAAAATTATTTCATCATATGGAAAAATACAAGTGCAAATAACAACAATTACATAACTCAGTTACTAATCAAGCATCCAACCACAATAAATCCAAGTTCAGCAGAACAAAGTTGAAATCCTACCGCCGCGTATGACTGGTTTCTCTGGCTACTAATAAATATAACTACTTAACCAAGAAAAGTATAAACTGATAAGCTGATGGGCAAGGAAATCCAAAATCCTTCAAAGAACCAAAAGGGGAATTAAGTTGACAAACAAAGGCCATTCCAGTGATTGCTTATGCCCATGCAGGCCTGCTCTCCCTTGCAATATCATTCTTGATAGATTTCTGAATCCTTTTCACTACAAAGAAATACTGCCAAAGGCACAACAGAAGGGGCTTAGTGAGCCATACAATAAATCCAACAATATTTTATTAATGCACAAAGTGTACTTTAGATTGAGAGTTCACCTGGAATGCTAGTATAAAAGGAATTAGCACTTTGCCCCTGTTGTTTGGATTTGGACCTTCAATCAGTTTTTGGTCAACCAAAATACCCTTGCTTCCACTTAAAACAGCATCTGTAATAGTTTGGACTAAATTGGGTATCCATGCAGTTCCACTTGGAAGAATCTGTAAACAATACAGACCATTGCTAGTACACGGAAAAACTTTGCCAAAGGATGATATATTTATTAATAGAAATGAATTGATGAATAACCCAAACCTTTTCGTCACTTTCATTCTTGTTACATCTGCCACTATTCTCAACCAAGACAACAGGAATTGAAGCAGCCTAACAGCAAAAACAGCAATATAGTTAAGAGACAATTATCAAACAACGGTATTGCAAAATGCATCACAGAAGCAAACTTGTTATCGCTGGTCCAAGACTCCACATAAACTTGCAATCAAGATGGCAGGTTTGCTAGAAAAACTGCTCTACCACAGTACCACTTCCATTCTCTTGCTTCTCAAAGAAGAAGAAAACAGACGCAAAAAAATTACCTTTCACTATCAAAAAAGAAGCAAAAAAAAAAAAGGAAAGGCAGCATTTAACTTTCTTGAACTGAAGTTCAAGTAACGTTCACAAAAGTATAAAATATATGATATATGGATATCAGAGAACCCTGCCCCCCATCTCTTTTTTATAAGTATCAGAGACCGTTGTAGGTAAAGATTTCAATAGAATCTTTTGATACCTTCCAATATCCGCAGATGAACAGACTTTCTAACAAAGACAAGTCCTGGGAACAAATTAACTTTTGCTGGGAAAGGCTCTTCATTAGCTGATGCTTGATAAAGTACCAGTCATGACCTCCCTCCCCATGCGTGTCATGCACATAAATAATGGCATGTGCTAAGTATGTTAACAGTCCAAGAAAAAAGGAGTCACAAATACCGCCTGACAACCGTGCGGGAAGAACAAGACCATGAACTAGAGCAAAAGATGCCATGTTGTAAGAATGTAAACTAAGCATGTTAAGGGATTTCAGGGAGAAGATCATGAACTAGACCAGAAGATGCCATGTTGTAAGAATGTAAACTAAGCATGTTAAGGGATTTCAGGGAGAAGATCATGAACTAGACCAGAAGATGCCATGTTGTAGAATGTAAAGTAAGCACGTTAAGAGAATTTCAAGGAAAAGAGATGACTAATTGATCCCTGTTTTACAATCATCATAAGCAGGAAGACACTAGACATGGAAAGGAAGCAAGTGTGGAGGCCGATGTGACTTCTTCCTAATAATGGTGATTGGTGACAGAAACAGTTCAGCTTTAAGTAAAGGACCTCTAGGGAGGCACTGACATGTTATGTCCGAGTGTCAAACTCAAGCATCTTTTTTTTTGAAACTATGTCAAACTCAAGCATCTTTTAATCAGACATAGAATCTCCAACATTGAAAACATGATTCAGGAGAGTACAGCAAAAAAAAGATCTATATTAAAATTGTGCATTAGAATTTGATTCATGAGAAAGTGAATTGTACAAGATTGTGATCATCCTGAAATATAACTTGAGCAAGCAGAGGAAGTACAATATTGTGACCAACCTGAATGTCTTGTTTCCTAATTCGAGCACCCATCCGGACGATTTTCAAAAGTGCCTCTGATCTTCGGGACGTGAATTCGTCATAAGTCAATCCATCAGGAGGGGAAAGCTGAGCATGAGTGAGAACCACAATTCCTCGGCGCCATATTTCCTTACCAAAACTATCAGTAATAGCCTTCACAATCTGCTTATCCAAGTTATCCACTCTATATGCATCCAGACGATCCACATACAGCAAAACATCAATTGTCTTGTTCAAGAGGAACCTGTTTGAAGTCAATTACCAGAAGATCATTTGTATATGAAAAAAATAAAGGGAAATAAAAAGATCAGATAGAAAGAATTAAGGGGTCGTCTGGTGTGTGGGATAAAGGATAATAATCCTGGGATAAAATGCAGAATTACTTCATTCCGCATTTGGTTGATTTTTTTATTTTGGGATTAGTTTTTATTTGTATACCACCTTCAAAGTGGGATAACAATCCCGGACAAACACCAGAATGACCAAGATGCCCTTCTCTAAGACGCTCTCTCAAAGTCCTTTACAAACTCTATGGTTAAAATAGGAAATAAAAGGTAATACCTTATACCAATTTATCTAGTGCAAAACCAAACACACATTTTATATTATACCCCACATATCCCCTTTTTAGTCCAATGAACCAAACATCTACAAAAATAAGTATATCCACTAAATAGTCCGTCATTCTCGTATTATAATCCCGGGACATTTCACCAACCAAACGACCACTAACAGGATTAAACACAAGTATATATTATCAGAATAGGCCTTACTTCTTTATGAGATCAAGAGCTTGGTCATTGACGTATCCTCCTTCAACTAGCCCTGGGGTGTCAATGATGTTTAGTGTAAACCCTGCTCGTGAACGCGAAACCATCACCGGTCTGGGAGTTTCTGACTGAACAATCAACAATTTTATTTTAGTATCCATAACAAGAACAAAGGCAATAAACCTTTCACTTTCTCAATTTAATGCTGCAGGCAATATATACCTGAAATGCACTAACAGCAACTGCTCTTTCCCCGATAATTGAGTTCACCGTTGATGATTTTCCAACACCACCTTTCCCCATTACTAGAATTGTCAGAGTACTGACATTCTACAACAAGTTAAATAAAGAGAGTTGCATTACATCAGACAGTACATTATAGCAATAAACTTAACCATTTTACACAAACGCAGCACAAAACAAATGAATATCAACAGCAACGTACAAAGCACTTAACTACTTTGGGGAAATAACACATACTAACTACTCCACTCTTTACAGTTCAACTGAACTACAAACAAGAACCACCTTCTTCGCTATTTATAAAGCACTTTTCATTTTAAGATGTTCCAAAATATTTGAAATTGTTATATAAATAGCATTATTCTATGTAACTACCACAACTTTCAAAAATGTATATTCCATTACTTCCAGTAGCAAATTTCAATGCAACAATTCTTATCAAACTAAAATTTAGTTTTATAACCGTGGTGTCCAAGATTCGAAACAGAGACCTCATAGTTCCCACTTCATTGACCATTAGGCCACACCTTTGGGTGCACTAAACCTTTTTAACAACTAATTTAATATTTTCTCCACCAGTAATACAATATACAAACTAGACCAGCCTTCCCTAATAATTTCATAAACACCTTGCGAAGAAATGGAAAACAGATAAGCAAGCCTTATGTTTGGATGTCACTTTGAAATATCCTGCAATATTTTCCTATGACGACCCAGTCAAAGGAGTATACTATATTGTTCCAAAAGATTATTTTGCACTGTAAGCTTGGTTAACTGGGGCAATTAGTAGTTAGACAAGTATCTAAAGACTGTATGCCCTATGGACTCTGGATAAGTAGAACGTAAGACCACAGAATGAGAGAACCTTATAAACGAGCACTAGTGACTGGTTTGAAAAGGAGAGCTGATCAGCAAAAGAAATCAGTTATCAACGCCTAGGCTGACGATTCCAATTTGAATGTAGAACATATAAGGAACACCATTATATAAAATGAACCAAAAGAAAGCAACAAACAATTCAAATCAGAATGTGATGTAAGGAAAATTGGTTTAAAGAGAGATGCACACCTCCTGCTTCAGTTTTCCCAGTAATTCAAGCAACTTGGATTGAGTGGCAGCTGGAAACTGCTGTATTCCGGCCCATTCTCTAATTATTTGAGATGCCATGGATAGCTAAGAGGTAAAACCACAGGGAAATTAGAGTCCAAAAACATAGAAATATACTACAAAACCTCAGTACTGATCTAACCCTGAACCAATATAGTAAAAATTCGCGATGAAGTATCGAAAAACATTAGGGTTTTGCTTCAGTAAACCACCCAATATTAAAAATACAATATGAATCAGAGAATTACGACGATAATCAACATAAACCATATATCTCGGTCTAAAAGAAAAGAATTTTCATCGATAGCGTGTACATCAACCAGTAAAGCGTTAAAGTGTGATGAAGAAAAAGGAGAATAAAGCATAGAATGGGGAGAAAGCTCACCAATTGGATAGAGAAATGCAGTCAATTAGTAGGATGGAGGAGCTATTAGCTGAGGAAGGGTTTAAGCTGGGAAAATCCTGGACGGCCTTATCGCCTTCGTATTTTGGTCCCTTTCTCCCTCTCTCTCTCTCTCCTCCCCTTTTTTGGTTGTTGGGGCAACTATGGTTTTATACAACTTCAATTTCAAACTATACGTTTATATGTTTATGTTGGTTTCGTTCCATTTTTTATTTTGAGAAACTCGAAATCAAAATAACAATTAATTTACTCTACCATATTCTTTAGTATCTATCTATATTTATATGGTGTAAAACTCTATAAAAATAAATTTTCATTTTATCAAAATTATTAGTATTTGATTATTTATTACTAATATTTAAAATTTTAAAATCAAATAACTTTTTTATTGATTTGAACTATATAAACTACACAAATTAGACTTATTAAGTAAATTATTTATATTGGACCAATCTAATATATTTATCCTAACTGGACCCACAATCCAAATTATTTATCTGATTAACTTCTCTTGTTCTATTTAATGAATCACTGATACCATCGGAATATATGTATATTTGGTATCTGTTAGGGGTGGCAAAATCAAGCACAACCTGACCCAATCCATTTTGATTTGGATTGGTTATTGACCCGCTCATTTGTTAGCTCAATCCAACTCATTTTCAACCCATTAAAAATTGAGTTGATACGTAACCCAAATTGATTTTGAGAAATTTTGTCAAAATATTATAAAAATAACTTTTTATTTTATATGTTATACATAGTTATAATAAAGAAAAAATAATTGTATTAGGTACTAAAAGCTTATAAAATAACAAATAAAACTATTAAAACTTAGTAAAAATTGAGCGGGTTGAGTTATGACCCGTTACCTAACCCATTTTGACCCAAATAAATTTGGGTCGGGTCGAATCTTGATCCGTTTATTGTCTTGACCCATTTTGACTTGCCCAGATTTAATCCAACCCGCCCAATTGACACCCCTAGTATCTATATACTTTGATAGTATCAAACAGTCTTTTCAGTGAAATACACTATCTCTTCTTCTTTGATGTCAGAGTATACTATAATGGTATCAAAGACTAATTATATAGTGTTTTTTGTTTCTTCATAGTTAATACTATCAGAGTATATATAAAGATATCAAACAGTAAATACGAATTAATAATCAAAAAACAGAAAATATGAAAATAAAAGATAACTGCTTGTAAATAATTTTCCTTTTTAAATACACGTGTTCTTTGGATTAAGATTTAGCTCGTATAATTTATTTTTTCATAATATTTGAGATAACTAATAAATAAAGTGCAAATAATAATTTCAGACATCCAATACATTTACTGTACAGTTTCCTAACTCTTAATTCATTTTCTTGATGAAGGACACGATTAGATTTAAATTAATCAGACTCCCAATTCTAACATAAAAAAAATAAAAATATAGGTTATACAGTAACAATTGTATAGCTATTAGCCTATTATATATATATATATATATATATATATATATATATATATATATAATAATC
>JAJOOO010013925.1:0-42522 GCA_029582685.1 Solanum piurae | reverse complement strand
CACGTATTTATAAGATTTCAGAACAAGTTCTCTCTTGTTTTAGTTGAAAATGAGTTGGTTGTTCCTGTATGGGATCCAGGGATATGTAGTGGAGATGTTCATGTTTTTAGTCTGATTATTGTCGAGAAATATGAATTTAGCTTAGAGGAGCCTGAAGCCCAAAAGATGAATTTAGTAATTGAGATAGCATTAGACCTTGGTGTTAACTGGAGAAATAAAACATTATTTCCAGTTTTCACTATCATGGAATGAACATGGCATTGTTCGTCGAAAATATCATTTTTTTCTGTAGTGATTTCTCTGGCCTGACAGAAGAGAATGCGCCAGTTGCTACACAAAAATGGACTATTGTTTGCCCTTCTGCTTATGGTATTGGTTGGACAGAGCTTGCTTTGAGAAAATGATTAAACAAAATAGGTATTTCTAGTATTGAAGCTCTAAATTTCATCTCGTCTGGGCCAAACATCATTTTAAAACTGCTATTGTAGGCTTTGTAGTTTACAGGAACGTACAACCACTCATTCAGTCAGAGCATGATGACATTTCCTGCTCTATATTGCAGTACCCTTCTTATTATGTTGTAGATGCTTTTCAAGGTGCCAATATCCTTTCTTATTATCTAGATGCAGAAACATTCATGAAAATAAGATATCTTCTGAGGTTCATTAAGTCGATATTGAGGAAGAAAGAAACAGAGGATCACAAACTAACATTATATTTGTTGTTTGCTGCTAAAGAACAAGTTATAAAGCTACACATCTGCATTATTTGGCACCTTGAAAATTCTCCACATATCATTAGAGTATAATGTGGTACTGAGAGCACATCATTGTATGCTAAAATGGTCAACTTTGTTGATGCATTGTGTGCCAGACTTGGTTTTAATGAGTCTAACTTGGTGGTGTACTTATTGCATTTTAAGAAGGATAAAAGGATCAGTGTCCTACCCGATCATGTGGTAGTCAAGAATGACTTAGAAGCTGGACACTCAAGACTCAATCACCAGAGAGTTGAAGTGCAACAGGTATGGGAGCACGGTTTCCACAAACAAATAGGATCTATTAGCTGGTATATTGGTGCACCTGTTAGTTTTGCACATGTACCAACCTCGTGGTTGGTTGATTTTGGGATTAGTAGTTCTGCTAATGAAGACGTTGTCAAACTCAGTACGTTGATGAAGAATGTGCAACTTAATTTTGACCCAGGTGGCAACTCGATTGGCATAAAATATATGATCGGTTGCATGATTTTGTCTCATTGCTTAAATAAATCAAAAGCAAGCTTGATTGTTGCCTTTCAGTTGTTTATCGAGCTGAATAGAGAAGAGTACATGAATCAAGAAGAGGGGACTTTTTGTGTTGCTAAAGTCATAAGGGAATTGAGAAATGCTTTTGTCTGGGCAATTGGTTCGAAAGAGTTAGCTTACAACTGAATTTTCCAGAATTTATGATTGCTCTTAGACTAGTCAGATTTCCTTGTCCACATGGAGATAATTTTATATTGATAAGGGAAACACTTAAAATGGTTTTGGTTCTAGCATTAACCAAAGAAATTTGATTCCACACTAGATCAAAATGTCTTTCAACCTCCCTTTGCAAATGAATATTGGTTGTCAAGGTTCTGGAAGGGTATAGTATTTTGAAATACTTAGTGAACAGAAAATATATTGTGCTTTTTCATCCATTGCGTGTAAGCTGTCCAACCAAGAGATAAAGCTATGTTGGTGAAGTCCTTTCTGCTTCAAAACTGGTGAAACGTGGGAATGTAACGTTTGTCAGAGTGCTTGTGCAGTGGACAAAATTACCTCTTGACGATGCAACTTTGATGGATTACAAGTTCATCAAGGCAAAACTTCCAGATTTTGACTCCTAGATCCTTTAGGACAAGGATCATTTTCAAGGGGTTGAGTGTCATGAGCTGGAGTTTATTTAGAATGTAGTCAAAATAATTGCCACGTGAAGGGTCGAGATTGATGCGAGTTACCGAGCTTCAAAGGTTGGGATCAATCAGACTTTCCAACTCAGCCAATTTGATTAAACAGTATATGTAACCAAATAACAGAATAGAGAGGGCATGAATTTTCACGGTATCTTCTTCTCCAAAATCTTTATCCTTCTATCCAATTTCCTCATTCTCAATCTCTTCTAAATCTCTTCTATCTCTCTTCTATTTCTACAAATCTATCGAGCCATGAAGCTACTATTCGACTTCTCCATTTTCTGTTATTTCCGTTATTATCTTAGTTTGTAGTTCAATTCAGTTACCAATATAATCAAAAATCATCTCAAAAAATACTTTGTTATTTCAAATCTGTTCGGGATCATTACATACTTGAGTGTGTGAGGATATTACTTATGCACTGCACCAAGAGTAGCAACTTCAAATTGTTGGCTATAAAAATTGAGTTCAAATGAGCTTTGATCGATGAAGAAGAGAGGATATGAGCATATGTTTAAGTTAGGTTAAAAAGTTTTGTGGATGATGGACTGGGTTTAAAGATTTGGGGATTTTACGGGTGAGGCTTTTGGGTGGAGAAGTGGGTTTGGTCTGTTTAAATATTTTAATTAATTTTTAGGGTAGCCAATTGGATAGTGACATGTCATTAATGAATTTGTTAATTGAAGTTATTATTTAGTCCGTTAAAGATGAGGGCAAAATAGAGACAAATGGTTGACGTCGAGGGCATTTTAGGTTTGAAAGGTAGAAGTAGGGTAATTTTGTACCAATTCACTTAGTTGAGGGGTATTTTAGGCCCCTTTCCGATTTTCAACACACATGTTCGTAATTACCAAAGAATCCATTTTGACCGTGAAATTGCTAATTTCCTTTCCCACACAAAAATTAGCACCAAATCTAGCAGTAATAGCTTCTGTTTGGTTACTGTTGGTGCATTACATTGCCTTAGAGAAAGCCATTACAAAGTCACCTTCTTGATCATTTTCTTTAGTTTGCAATATTTTTTACCTTTAGAGCTTTTCTATAGTTATTCCAAGTCATTTTATGACTTGTTGAGAATGAAAGTTCGATCACTTGGTCATTTGTTTATTTTTATGAGTTTTCGTATTTTGGAGCTTCTAAAATATGATCAAAACTTCAAGTAAACGAACTTAGAATGCAATTTTGATGGTTCTATTAGTTGGACAACATTGAGTTTGATCTAGATGGAAAATTTGGTTTCGTATTTCAGACTCATTTTGAGCAACCTTGTGGTTTATAACTGAAATGGAGCTTGTGTGTGGGATTCACTTTTCATTGAGCAACCTCCGTTGAAATTTTTTGCAATTCCATTGTGTCCAAAATATCGTCTTTGATTGGGTAGCATAATCGGTTTGCATTGGCAGGACCTGAGCTAATTGTGAAGGTCAAACGGGGACTTGGGATTATTATCCTAAAAACTGAAGCAAAAGCTACTAGGGCAACCGATCCTACGAAGCCTAGGCCCACTCCTACAGGCAACAGGCCGCTCTTATGGAGCTAGCCACATCAACGTCCTTTACTCATGCGGGACTTGGTCACACGTGTGAGGCCTTGGAAGCTCCTAGGGTGCTAGTCATCTCATTGACTTTCACACCATCGACCCATTTTTTGCTTCAATGATGTCGCACTTGGACATCAGGGTCACTAGAGCGACATTTAAAGTGACTAAATCACTGAAATTTCCTCTTCATTTCATTCTCATGTTGGGACGTAGAGAGCTTGATTTCTAGAAAATTCTTGAGGAAATTGTTGCTTGGAGCTGGGAGTGGTGTTGGAACATTGTTGGGCTCGTTGATTGCACGTTTCAAACTAATAAGTTTCCTTCGACTCCCTTCTTAAGCCCATAATTTTAGAGTTCTTGATCATTTGATGAATGACCTGCTTCAACGTGGTGTACAACTCAGATTTCCTTAGAGTTGCTTTATGAAACCATTACGCCTTAGAAATCCTCCGAAATTGTTTCGAACGGTTCTAGCTCCCTGTAAACTAATGTAGCAGACTTTAGTCTGGTAGTATGAATCCTTAGCTTGATGCCAACTCCGCTCTTATATGAATTTCATCCATAATTTCCTTATGCTACGACCCTAATGTGTTCTAGTTGTAAGATCCGGCCTTCATGGTTATATCAAATTGGGTCATGGGTTTTGAGATGGACTGGGTCTATTGTGACCCTAAAATAGGTTTCGTTCTATGGTTTATTCTCACACAATGATGGACGTGTGATTATAAATTCATGCAAAGCCTACCAATTGTGGTTCGAGGTTCATGCATTTTTTACAAGCCATAATTTGAGGTCTGTGCACATTTCTACTTCCCACAGTTCGCGGTCTCTATTTTTTTCTACTAGTCGCAGTTTCGGGTCTATACAGATTATTTTTAGTTGTAGTTTGAGGTCCGCACACATTTTACTAGCCACAATTTGATGTCCGGACATACTTCTACTAGTTGCAATTTGAATCTAGGATCGATCATTTCAGTTCTGGGTTATACTTAGTTGGAAATAGGGATCTCACTAGCGATTATATGCACTCATTGGGCTTATGGGGGTCTATTAGTGTTATTTACCTTTTCATTCCACACGAGTGTACCTTCTGGGCTTATGGGGACTAGTTAGGTTATATGTAGCTTTTTTACTTTGTCGCTTAATTCCTATTAGATTATCGTGGCATAAAGTTGGACTTTTCATTATTATTACGTTCATATGATCCTTAGATACCATTTATTTCCTCGTTTCTCATTGTGTCTTTATTTTCCAAGCTTAGTTTGTCTATGATGCTTACTAGTTACTTATTATTTTGGTACCCATGCTACACTCTGTATATATTTTCTTGATGTAGATCCGAGCGCCAGTCGATATCATTGAAATTTATGTAGCAGTCGGGGCTTCCGGATATGGAGGGTGAGTTGGCGGCGTCTTAGTTTGACTCATCTTTGTCTGTGTATAGTTTTGACTAGTCTTTTGTATTCGAGACAAGTTTGTACTTATTTTGTTATTTTGTAACTCGTACTCCTTGAGTGTCTTTATACCATCGTCCACCAAATTATCAGATTGGATCTTATTGTTTTATATATATTTATGGCATTCCCCATTTCTGGTGTTATTTCTTTTTATGTTATTTATATTTATGTTGTTTTAAGGTTCCACCTAATATGCTCGTTACTTATTGTTTCAAGATATAGGTTGACTTACCTACTAGTGGGTTATGGTAGGTGCCATCGTGACTCGAGTTTTCGGGTCGTAATTTTTTTTATATCAAAGTCAGTTTCACCGGTGTCATTGGTACAAAGTTTAATGTCTAGTGGAGTCATGTGGATCAGTGTGGAGATGATGTACACTATCTTCTGGAGGCTATATGACATCTTTTTGGAAGAATCATTCTTTTGATCCTCTATCATGAGTTGATTATGTCAATCGATTTCAAGAATCTTTCTTATTTCACTATTTCACACGGTGGCTCGCATACGCGGTGTAGCCTAGGGGTGACATTCCAGACCAATAGATAGAGTCCCACCTAGGGGTAAAGGGTGACTCTGAGGTTGTGTGCGAGTTGTAACACCATGTCAGGAGCGAGTCAGAGATGGGAAGTTTGATCAAGTTATAGAGCATCAACTAGCTACTATTATTCAGCAGTTGATGGGGTCGAGACCATCCCAACCACCACCCGGGCCAACTATGGCACCAGAGTTACAAGTAGTTATTGCCCAATTATTATTCGTAGTAGTGGGAATAGAGAAGGCCCCAGCTCTAGCCATGTTAGCATCGTATGCTTAGTCAACAGTAGTGGCTTACCAAGTTAAGGTACTACCAACACCCGTCAACGCTCAGCCAGTTATTGCACAAGGAACAATGTTGTTTGAAGAGTACAAGATGCTTGAAGTGTTTTTGAGACCGACTCCTTCGAGGTTTTATGGATTATAAGAGAGGATGCCCAAAGGTTCCTAGGGACTAATAGAGAAAGATTGTATACTTTGGGGTTAGTAGAGTTAAGAGGAGCATACTTTACTGCATATCGACTTGACGAACTAGCCATGCAGTGGTGGCATTCATATTTGGAGTGTAGATTAGTTGGGTCACATCCCGTGTCTTGGACCAAGTATTCAGAAGCATTCTTCGCCAGGTTTAAACCAAGGATTTGTTTTCTAGGTTGGAGTAGGGCTCTGTGATCGTGTCAGAGTGTGAGGCAAGCTTAAATGAGCTCTTTAGGCATGCTACCATAATTCTACCTACAGATCAGGAGAGGGTTCATTCTTCATTGCTTCATTTGTGCTTGAAGTTATAGTGTGGATTGAGACAAAGTTATGGCTTCCATGATCAGATATTTCTTGCTTGTTGTTGATCACATCCATGTTAAGAGGGAGCTCCGTTACGAGGTCCAAGTGGGCAGCAATAAAAGGGCTCGTCACCAGGATAGCTATAGTGGTTCCTATCTAGGGGTAGAGACTCTTATGAAAGACCCCGTTAGTGCTACCCAACATCAGGGCTAGTCTAATATACACGTTCAAGAAGCACTCGACCTTAGAGGATGAGTAGTACAATTGGGGTTATTTTTATTCATGTCTAAGTCGGGAGGCTTGCATTCGGGTTTTTCAGGTTATAATGGTCAATTTTCTCAGAGCCTTGCATATCAGGGTTGTTATGATTTTGGTGAGCTTGACCACTGGTCTAGAGAGTGTCCCCGGCGAGAGATGATTGGACCTACTCTACCAATAACTTATCCAGTTTTAACGGTAGCACCTTTGGTTTAGAGTGGTGCCCGGGGTAGGGATCGTAGGGATGGTCACCACAGGGTTCAAGGAGGACCTCATGGAGGCTAATGAGGGGTAGATTAGATTTTTATTCAAGAGGCAAATATGACCACATATATGCAATTTAAGTGAGAGTGGAGGCTGAGGCATCAAACCGTGTCATCACAAGTAGGATTCTTATACCATTAGCCCACCTCAAATTTATTTGACATGGGTTCTACATACTCGTTTGCCTGTGTTTATTATACATCCTCGTTGAGTTTGTATTCTAAGATTTTCTTAACCCCGTTATTTGTTTTGACCCACGAAGGTGAGTCTTTAGTAGTGGATCTGATGTATAGATTATGTTTGGTGACTATCCAGGGATGTGACACTTAGACTAACCTTATTGTGTTCGATATGCTTGATTTTGATGTTATTTTGGGATGGGACTGGTTATTCCCCGACCGTGTGGTCTTGGTTTGCTTCGTTAAGAATGTTACCATAGTAATGCCCGGTATCCCTATGGTGGTGTGGTAGGGTTCTTTTAGTCATACATCGATTGGGTTATCTCCTATTTTCGGGCTCAAAGGCTAGTGTACAACGGGTGCTTAGTCTGTTTGGTTTATGTGCAAGTATTAGTAGAGAGGGCCTACAGTTGATTCATTTTGCATTATGCGAGAGTTCACATTACTCTTTCCTACCGATATAGCTAGTCTTCCTCCTAAGTGTGATATTGATTTTGCTATTGACCTTGACCTCGACACTTATCCTATCTTTATTCTACCTTACCGTATGGCCTCTACAGAGCTCAAGTAGCTTAGTGTTCAGCTTAGGACCTCTTGGTTAAGGGATTTACTCGATCGAGTATTTTGCCTTGGGGTTCTCTAGTTTGTTTGTGAAGAAAAAGCGTGGTTCTATGTGTATGTTCATCGACTATGTGCAGTTGAACAATGTGACATTAAAGAATAGATACCATATGCCTTGTAAAGATGACCTGTTTAATCCACTTTAGGGTGACATGGTGTATCCTAAGATTGATTTGTGATCCGGTTGCCATTAGCTAAATATTAGGGCAACAAACACCCGTAAGACAACTTTTAGAACTTGTTATGGCCACTATGAGTTCCTAGTGATGCATTTTGGGTTGACCAATGTCCAAGCGACGTTTATGGACATAATGACGCATGTTTTTAGGTCGTATAGAGACTCACTCTTTATTGTGTTCATTGATGAAATTCTTGTATACTTGTGGAATAGGGAGGATCACTAGCAACATTTAAGGACTGTGCTTCAGAGTTTAAAATATTAGTTTCCTTATGATGTGTTATGAATGTGCGAGTTCTAGATTGAGTCTGTAGCATTCTTGGAGCATGTGGTGTCCAAGGATCACATTATGGTTGATCCGACGAAGATTGAGCTATTCGTGATTGGTTTAGCCCTACCTCAGTTACAATGATTTTGAGCTTCCTTGAGTTAGCTAGCTACTACAAGCGGTTTTTCAAGGGTTTCTCATTGATTGCAACACTTTTGACTCATGTGACTCATCTTGATGTTCTTTTTGAGTGGTCAGATCAGTACGAGTTGACCTTTTGAAAGCTCAAGGAGTTACTTACTAGTGTTGCCAATCTTTCTCTTCTAGTTGAGGGAGAAGGTTTCACACTGTATTGTGATGCTTGCCACATTTTCTTGGGTTGTGTATTGATGTAGCAGGGCTGTGTGATTGCATATGCATCGAGGCAACTTAAGGTGGAGGAACTCAACTACCCAACTCATGACTTGTAGTTGGTGGCGATAGTTTTTACGTTGAAGATTTAGAGGCATTATCGTTATAGGGTCCGGTGTGAGATCTATATTGATGACAGGACTTTGCAGTACATCATGAGTTATAAAGACTTTAATTTGAGTCAGCGTAGGTGGATTGAGTTCCTGAAGGACTACAATCTCCCTATTTTATGCCATCTGGGCAAGGCAAATGTGGTAGCGGACGCCTTGAGCTAGGGACACCCCCATTTTTTTCAAAATGGCTTATGCAACGACGTGACAATTCTTTTAGATTATTAAAAGACAAGATTCACCCCTAACGGATTAAAGGCGCATTCAGGAACCATTCTAATCTAACTACAAACAAATTTATTTTAGAAGATCTGTGAAATTAAATATTTGGTAGGGATTCAAATTACCTCGAAAGGAAGGTGTTAAGCACCTTTTGAGGCCCACAAAGGTGGGTCCCGTCCGTATCTCATATAACTATGTTGGGGGTTAAATGTGTGTAAAATAAAAATTTTATTTATTATTATTCTAAAAAAACTATGTGAGAAAAAGATGCAACAACTCTTTTCTAATAGAAGTAATTAAATTAGGCGAAAGTTGATGATTAAATTAACTCAAGACAAGGTGATAAAGCATTTAAACAAGCTAATTTATTCTATTACATAAGTGATAAATAAAGGCAATCAAAGGGCATTAAATAGTTAATTAATCAAAACAAACTATGTGATAATATAAGCTAAATTTTATTTTAAGCAACATAACAAAGATAGGCAAAACAATTATTTAATTAACACAACAATTTAAGTGGTAAAATAATAAGACAAGTTAAACTTATTTATTATTAAATAAAATATATGTAAGGCTAATTTTATTTTATTTTTTAAAAATAAAATAAACATTAAACAATAAAACAATAATTAATTAAAATAGGAAAGCGAGAGACTTAACATTAAAAGATATGAAAATATCATAAATATCAAATATAAATTAATCTACCAAAAAACAACAAAACTGATCTTCAATTTGAGATAATTACTCAAAAGATTCTCTTAAAAGAGATAATGCTCAAAAATTCCACATAAACTCATTTGGAAATCAAGGTTTCCTCTTGTTTTAAAATGTACAAGTGCTTACACTCGGAAATACTTAGTTCCCTAATATTCGTTTTGAAACATGTACTCAACTCTCCTCATCCTCATACTCAAGTACTCAAGTCTTAAATCAAGTCTTAAAAGATTGTAAAAGACTTCTCAAACTGACTCAAAAGGTTTCTTGAACTCTACTCTTAATCCTTACTTTAATTTGAAATGAAAATTTAGAGATGTGATTAAGATATAGGATCTCTCAATGATTTATGGAGGTTTAGTTAGTTGATAATGGGAAACTAGAGAAGAAACAAATATGAGATCATAGGCGCTATGCGGAGAGGGATTTAATTTTTGGTCACAAAAATAAATTATGAGACAGAGGACTTTGTATCCTCTCTGCGGCGCGGAGAGGCGTTGCTCGACTCGGTACTGAAAATTTGAAGTGCCTCAGCGATGTGGACCTGGACGCATAATTTTTCCCTTCTTTTCTTCCTCTCCCAAACTCAATTTAATTCATACCCACTGCAAATCTATGGTCAAAATTCATAAATTTTCATAACCTAGAATGGTTTCAGAGAAACCCACACAAAAATCTTTCAAGAATAACTCTGATTTGCAAAACCCTCACCTAAAAAACTAAAAAAGAAACTCCATTATCAATTGACTCAAAAAATACTCAAGAACTCCAAAATCAACCTCAAGAACGAATTCATGGATACAAGTTTACATGATTGGTGTGAGGGAGAACAAAACCAACACTATGAAAGTTTACATACCTTGAAAAAACTTAGTCCTTTGGCGAAAATCCTCAAACTCGAATGAACACTTGAACTTTCCTCTTTCTCTCCTCTAGAACTCTTCTCAAAAACCCTAAGTGTGTAACAAGATTTCTAAAACTGACTCCCATCAATTTAGTCCCCTAAAAGATTAACAAAAATGAACTAGGCTAGTGGGGGGTAAGGAAAAGACCAAAATACCCCTTCTTAAAATGGATGAATTGCCTTAACTAGACAAACTGAACTCAAACAGGCATATATCCTTCATTCAAACTCAAAATTTAACAAACTCGGTGGTGTTATAAAGAGGACTCAACGACCTTTGATTTGATACCTCATGGGCCACCTAACTCATCATGTGCTGAATTTTATGGTCGTTGGAAGTTGACCCAAAACTCATAATTTGAAGATTCACTTGTACCAATTTCAATTTAGCCCTTTTTAAATTTAGCCCAATATAAGACCGAGGTGTTACAATATCTCCCCCTTGGGAACATTCATCCTCGAATGATATCACTCTAAATAGAAATGAGAATGGAAACATCTAACACCCATCTCAAACATCCAATATGCAAATTAACACAACTTAGCATTTCAAATTAAAGAGTACCAGGAAAGAATTAATAACTTAGTTTGGAATTACTCCGGAAGGAAAGAGATGTGGATATTTATTATTCATATCCTCCTCAGCCTCCCAAGTAGCTTCCTAAACAAATTGATTCCTCCACTGTACCTTGACTGATGCAACCTCCTTGGTTCTCTACTTGCGAACCCGACGATCAAGAATCTGAACAACTATCTCCTCATAAGATAGGCTCTCCTTAATACCAATATTCTCAGTAGGTATAATAAGTGATGGATCACCCATACACTTCTTCAATATAGAAATGTGAAACACCGGATGGACTGCTGCTAACTCTGGCGGTAGCTCAAACTCATAAGCTACAATGTCAATTCTCTTGGATATCCTGTAAGGATCATTATACCAGGGACTGAGCTTCCCCTTCTTACCAAATCTCATAACACCCTTCATGGGTGAAACCTTCAAGTAAACCCAATCATCCACCTTGAATTCTAAGTCTCTTCTTCTAACATCAGTATAGGATTTCTCACGATTCTGCGATGTTTTCAACATTGCTTGAACGATCTTCACCTTCTCCATGGCTTTATAAACCAAGTCTGGTCTTATCAACTCTGTTTCATCAACTTTAAACCATCCAAAAGGAGATGTACATCTTCTCCCATAAAGAGCCACAAAGGGATCCATCTGGATGCTAGAGTGATAATTGTTATTGTAAGCAAACTCTATGAGAGGTAAGTGACCATCTCAATTACCTTTTCAATCGATCACACAAGCCCTCACCATATCCTCTAAAGTATGAATCGTACGCTCTACTTGACCATCAGTTCGAGGATTGAAGGCGGTACTAAGGTTTACCTTTGAACCCAAACATTTATGGAAAGACTTCCAAAATCGTGCGGTGAATTGAACACCTCTATCTCAAATGATAGACACAAGAACTCCATGAAGTCTGACTATCTCTTGAATATATGATTTGGCATATTCATATACTGATTAGGTAGTCTTTAATGGCAATAAATGAGCTGATTTAGTCATCCGGTCTATAATCATCCAAATCGAATCATGTTGCCTACGAAACCGCAACGAACCAATAATAAAATCCATATTGATTATTTCCCACTTCCATTCCAGAATCTCTATATTCTGAGCCACACCACCAGGTCTGTGGTGCTCTACTTTGACTTGTTGGCAATTCGGGCACTTAACAACGAACTCTGCAATATGCCTCTTTATACTACTCCACCAATAGACTTCTCTCAAGTCACGATATATCTTCATGGAACCACGATGGATCGAGTATCTGGAACTATAGGCTTCCTCCATGATCCTCTCTTGGAGTTCATCCAACTTTGGTACACACAATCTACCTTGATACCTCAACACATCATCTCCCCCTTATTCAAAAGCCATCACTTTATGCTTATGAACATTTGCCTTCAACTCAAGAAAAAAAGGGTCTTTGTCTTGTTTCTCTTTCACTTCTGATACTAGTGATGATTCATCCACATTCATCACCACCACTCCATCTTCTTTGGAACCCAACAACTGGACTCCCAATCGTGCAAAGCTGTGCATATCTTTGGCTAATTATTTATTGCCTTCCTCAACATGAGCAGTACTTCCCATAGACAACCTGCTCAAAGCATCAACAAAAATATTAGATGTAACATCCCGGATCTCAAAATGAAGAAAATTCTAGTTTTCAGAAAAACTAGTGCCAGTACCAATGGAACCACCCACTAACCGTAGGTAGAACCACGAACCGTATATGGGGTTCAGTCATTAAGGCCCAAATGTTGATGATCTCTGATCCCACCCACGGTCGACCAGTACGGTCTATTATTGGACCTACGGACCATAGGTCTAGCCGTAGGTTAGTGTCAACAGTCAATTGAAGGGAATTGGTTGTTGGGTCAACTTCAAACGGTTATATCTTTTAGCACAAAATGAATTAGGTGGACCATAACCTATCAAATTAAAGATAATTGGATCATTTTTCCAATGCCGAAAGTTTATTAAAATCCCAACTTCGAGTAAAAAGTTATGCTCATTTTAGTGAAGCCCTGTCGGGCAGACCACGAACCACGACCGTAGTCGATGTTTAGTAGTCCAAACGATGGTCCATAGGTCCCTCCGTGGATGCCCTTCGTCAGCTTTTAAGTTAGGGTCATTTAGGTCTTTTTCCCATGCGTTGGGGTCCTTAAACTACGTCGTTTAATGACTAAACTACGTCGTTTTACTCAGTC
Source organism: Solanum piurae (assembly GCA_029582685.1). Taxonomy (NCBI): domain Eukaryota; kingdom Viridiplantae; phylum Streptophyta; class Magnoliopsida; order Solanales; family Solanaceae; genus Solanum; species Solanum piurae. Next base: position 29,354 of record JAJOOO010013925.1, on the reverse strand, counting down.
TAAGCCTAATAACTTAGTCAGACTTATCCAGAACTCTCATTCTCCAAAAATCATCCAAACTTGGAGGAAAAAGAAGGGGAAAAAGTGGACCAAACGTCCTAAGAACAAGCAACCATTTTCTTCAAGTTTCAGCCCCAAAATCAAAGGATTTCCCCGTAGATTTTGTCACCAGGTTTGTGGGATTAAATTAGTTGGTTCCTTTCATCCACTAGGTCCCTAGAATTTAGTTAGATTATTGATTCTACATATATTGTTTAGAGCTAGGGTTTCTAAAACCTTGGACAATTGTTGTGATTTAGCTGTTGTAGTATCGTAAATCGAATTAGCTTATTTCTTGGAAAAGTTTGTTAAGTTCCTTGCATGAAACTCAGAACCCTAGTTTGTACGAATTATCTTATTTCGTGAATTATACTTGCTAGGCCAGTTAATCAGATAATCATGCTCTAGATTTTGAATGTTAAATTATCAGTACATAAATGTTGCATTCCCTGATTTACATGTCAGTATTTTGAGTTACTCAATATTTCAGTTACATTTCAGCCACATACATATCCAATAGGAGTAGACTTAGCACCGAGTTGGACTAGGGTTCAGCGTACCCTCATAGTCCCAGAACTATGTGCCCCCGTAGGTTTATAAGTCCCCTCTGTTGGGAATCAGATTTAGTGATCACGCCAGTTATGCCTTTATACCCCTGACAATGTATATTGGGTCCTCTCGATGGTGCGTATACATCAGACTCCAAGTTTATCTCACGTGGTTTTATGTTGGTTAATAGTAGCTCCCACAGTTAGACTTTAGTGCATTTGACTAGGTTTTCAGGTTATTCTTCAGTATTCAGTCTCAACATGTTATGTTTATGATTAGTACTTGCCATAGAATTTAGCTCAGTTTTCAATTATATTTCAGTATTTTTATTCTGTTTAGATTATATCATTGCTCAATTATTCTTTGTTTAGCCTATACATTTTGTTCAGCTATTATATATATTATGAATGCTCAGTACATTCCAAGTACTGACACATACTCTGTTCTACATCCTTTCATGATGTAGGTTCAGTTACTCAGCATCTAGATCACGCATAGATCGATTCTCGATCCGTAGTCAACACCTTTAGTGGTGAGTCCTCATACTTCGAGGATAACATACATGCTTTCATTTTGTCTTCTATTCAGTTTCAGTTTTGCTAGGGTTAGTTGGGGTCATGTCCCAACAACTTTAGTTAGTAGAGGCTTTTCAGACATATTAGTAGAATCATCTTGAATTGTTAAGTTTAATCCTTCAGTTATTATTAAACTCTTAGTATGTTTTATACATTCAAACTAGTTGGGTATTCCCCACTTTCAGGTATCGATTGATTTAGCTTCCGCATTAGTTCATGTTTTCTTAGATATTTTCAATATGCTTATGATATGCTAGCTTCAGGGTTAGCTTGGGGTCACTCGTGATCCTGGGTCCCATGTTACATCAAGAGGGTATCCTCGGGGCATGACATTAGCCTTACCTGGTGATAGAAGATACCCATGTCATAATCCTTGAGTAACTCTAACCACCTCCTCTATATGAGATTAAGCTCTTTATGACTGAATACATAGTGAAGACTCCTGTGATCGATGAACATATCTACATGAAAACCATAGAGATAGTAACACCATATTTTCAAAGCAAATACTACTACTGCCAACTCGAGATCATGAGTCGGGTAATTCTTCTCGTGAATCTTAAGTTGTTTGGATACATAGGCTATAACTTTACCATTCTGCATCAACACACACCCAAATCCAACACTGGACGCATCACAATAAATAACAAAGCCTTGTGTACCTTCTGGTAGGTCAACTCTGGGGCGGTAGTTAACCGGGTTTTCAATTCCTGAAATATTTTCTTACAAGCTTCAAACCATTGAAACTTTGCTGTCTTCTGAGTCAATTTGGTCAACAGGGACGAAATGGATGAGAACCTCTCGACAAACCTTATATAATACCTTGCCAATCCCAAGAAACTCTTAATATCAGTTGGAGATGCGGGTCTAGGCCAGCTCTACACTGCTTCAATCTTTTTAGTGTCAACTCGGATCCCTTCTCCAGAAACAATGTCACCTAAGAACGCCATGGACTCACGCCAAAACTCACACTTGGAAAATTTAGCATACAACTCCCTATCTTTGAAAGTTTGGAGAACCGTTATGAGATGACTATCATGATCTTCCTCATTCCTCAAATAAATTAGAATGTCATCAATAAGCATAATAACAAACATGTCAAGATATGGCTAAAATACCGTGTTCATAAGATCCTAGAACGTTGCAGGAGTATTTGTCAAGCTAAATGACATAACCAGAAACTTGTAATGACCATAACGCGTCCTTAATGCTATCTTTAGAATGTCACTTTTGTTAGAATGATTGGACAGATTCTAAATAACTGTACATATCTATGTTATAACTCTAAATATTTGTGTAATGATAATAGGATATAGCATAGATTAATGTAGAATATTTTCTGAGATATTACAATTAGGAATAACATATATTTAGGGATATATAGAAGATTTTTAGGCATATAAATCAGAATTGTTTCTATTTAATGGAAGAACTCTCATTTGAGAGCACTCATTCAACAAAATTGACATGGTATTAGAGCCTTTTTTCAGTGCTTTGATTCTTAGTGTCTTTCAAGTGTGGTTTCTTTCAGATTTTTTTTGAAAGTTTTGGTTCTGCTTACTGTTTTTTAGTCAACAGTAAGTCCTAAGTATCTTGGAATTTTAGGCATCTTGGAATCTTAGTCTTGGTCATTCTGGTTATTTTGTATAATTGCATTTCTATATTTCTTAGCTTGTCAAGAGCATTGCGTCATATCAGTTTAAGTCCTTCCATGTTCATTTCACTGGAAAAAATTACTCTGCCTGGGAATTTTAATTCCAACTATTTGTCACCGAAAAAGAATTATGGGGACATATAGATGGAAGCGATCCTACTCCTACCAATCCTAAAAAGCTCGATCAATGGAAGGTTAAAGATGCTCAGGTGATGACATGGATCTAAGGGTCAATTGACCCTCTTATTGTTCTTAATCTCAGGTCATACAAGACAACAAAGGCCATGTGGGATTATTTACAAAAGGTTTACAACCAAGACCATAGCGCAAGGGGCTTTCATTTAGAGCATGAAATTGCTATGTATTCTCAAGGAGGACTCTCTGTTCTAGATTATTTCTCTGGATTTCTGAACTTATGGGCTGAATTTACCGTTATCATTTATGCTAAAATACTTTCTGAATCTCTCTCCATCCTTCAAGGAGTTCATGACCAAAGCAAACGAGATCATTTTTTTATGAAATTACGATCAGATTTTGAAAGTGTTCGCTCTAACTTGATGAACCGTGATCCATCTCCCTCTTTGGATGTCTGTTTTAGGGAATTACTTCGTGAAGAGCAGCGTCTCTTTACACAAAATGATTTTCATCAAGGAAATGTTGTCACTGTCGCATTTGCAACTCAAGGGAAAGGAAATAAGATGGATATGGCTATAACTCAATGCTACAGTTGCAAAAAATATGGTCATAATGCTAGAAATTATGGCAAGAAGTTCTATAATTATTGTAAACAACAAGGACACGTTATCAAATAGTGTCCCACACATCCTCAAAATCATAGGGCAAATAATTTTCAAGTTGGGATAAATGGTTCAACTAAAGATAACTTGTCTTCAGTAGGATAAGTTCTTACTCCTGAAATGGTACAACAAATGATGTTGTCAGCATTTTTAGCTTAGGGGCTGCAAGCTAATGAGGTAATATCTAAATTTTGGCTTGTTAATTATGGCGCTTCCAATCATATGACTAACTCAACTAATATACTCAAAAACATCCATGAGTATAATGGTCCAACACAAATTTAGGTTGCCAATGGTAGTAATTTACCCATTACCAAGGTTGGGGATATTACTGAAACTTTCAAGAATGTTTTTGTATCACCTAAGCTCTCCACTAATCTTATCTCAGTTGGCCAATTGGTAGATAACAATTGTGATGTGAATTTTTCTTGTAATGCTTGCCTTGTGCAGGATCAGGTGTCGGGGATGATAATTGTGAAGGGGCCTAAAGTTGGAAGATTGTTTCCTATACACTTTTCTATTCCTCGTGTTCTAGCTTGTGCTTCTACCACTACTAAGAATGAGGTTTGGCATAAACGTCTAGGACATCCAAATTCTATTGTGTTTTCTTATTTGTCCAATTTTGGTTTATTGGGAAATAAAAATCAATTTTTAGCTGCTTCCTTTGATTGTTCTACTTGTAAATTCGGCAAAAGTAAAACTCTTCCTTTTTCTAATTTTGGTAGTCGTGCTGCAAAGTGTTTTGATGTCATTAATAGTGATGTTTGGGGCATTTCACCACTTATTTCTCATGCTCATTTCAAGTATTTTGTGACATTTATAGATGACTATAGTCGGTTTACATGGGTGTATTTTCTTCGATCTAAATCTGAAGTGTTTTCCATATTCAAGAAATATTTGGCTTACGTTGAGAATCAATTTTCCACATGCATCAAAATATTAAGATCTAATTCTGGTGGAGAATATGTCTCATGAATTCAATAATTTCTTTCTTATGAAAGGAATTGTATCACAACGCTCTTGCCCATATACGCCACAACAAAATGGGATTGTTAAGCGTAAAAATCATCGTCTTTTAGATGTCACTCATACTTTATTGATTGAGTCCTCTGTTCCATCTAATTATTAGGTTGAAGCTTTGCCTACTACTGTTTATTTGATTAATAGACTTCCATCTAAAGTGTTAAATCTTGAGTCTCCATATTATCGTCTTTTTCATAAGCATCTCACCTATCATAGTTTTCATATGTTTGGTTGTGTTTGTTTTGTGCATCTGTCTCCATTTCAACGCAATAAAATCTCCATTCAGTCTACTAAATGTGCTTTTATGGGCTATAGTACTTCGCATAAAGGTTTTATTTGATATGATCCAAGTTCTAACAAATTTTGTGTTTCTAGAAACGTTATTTTCTTTGAGAATCAATATTTCTTTCCTACTCATGTTGAGTCATCTTCTGTTTCTCCTTTTCTTCCTACTTTTGAGGATTTTTCATTGTCTTCTAAGTGGTTCAAACCATGATTTGTGTATGAACGACGTCGGCCAACTTTACTCCATCCCAAAACAGATCTGCCACCTGAGACTGCTTCACAAACATAATCTGAGATTTCAAGGTCTGCTCCTCTTGAGTCTCCTTGGTGATCTACTAAAGTGTCTCAAACTCTTAAACAATATGGTTTTTCTTCTACTTTATCCACCATCTCTATTCCAACATGTTACTTACAAGCCTCCAAGCTTGAATGTTGGCAAAAAGCAATGGAGGAGGAACTTTTGGCTCTTAAAGAAAATAACACATGGGACATTGTTCCTTGTCCTCCAAATGTCTGTCCAATTGTATGTAAATAGGTTTTTTTCAATTAAACTTTATTTTGATGGTACTCTTGATCGGTATAAAGCTCGATTGGTGGTCCTTAGAAACAAATAGGAGTATGGTGTAAACTATGAGGAGACTTTTGCACCTGTAGCAAAAATGACTACGGTGCGAACTAATATTGCCATTGTTGCATCACAAAATCAGCCTCTTCATCAAATGGATGTTAAAAATGCTTTTCTTCATGGTGATCTCGAAGAAGATATTTATATGAAACCCCCACTTGTTAGTTCTCATCACCTACATCAGATGTATGCAAGTTGAAGCGGTCTTTATATGGATTAAAACAAGCTCCAAGAGCTTGGTTTGACAAGTTTCCGTCTACTTTGCTTCAATTTTCTTTTGAGCAGAGCAAATATGATTCGTCTTTGTTTCTTTGAAAAACATCTGCAGGTTGTTTTTTTTTTTTGGTGTATGTAGATGACATTATTATCACAAGAATATTCCCCTGTAAATACTCCATTGTAATTGAATGTAAAGTACTGTCGTACGAAAGGAGATCTTCTTCTTGGTTAAACTTTGTATGGGCAATTAGTTGGGAGCCTAAATTATCTTACTATTACTCCACATGATATCTCTTTTGCAGTTCAACAAGTGAGTCAATTTATGCAGGCTCGATGCCATCTACATTTGGTGGCTGTCCGTCGCATTATTCAATATCTTTTAGGAACATCTACTCGTGGATTATTCTTTCCTAGTGGTTCTGAGATTCAGCTTAATGCATTTAGTAATTCTGATTGGGCTGGATGTCGTGATACTTGTCCCTCCATCATGTGTTGGTAAATGTTTCTTCGAGATTCCTTGATATCTTGGAAGAGCAAGAAGCAAGACCGTGTATCAAAATCTTCCACCGAATCTGAATATCAACCAATGTCTACTGCTTGCTCTGAGATTGTTTGGCTTCGTGGTTTACTTGCAGAAATTGGATTTCTTCAGTCTAATCCCACTCATGTCCATGCTGACAACACAAGTGATATTCAGTTTGCTACTTATCCAGTTTATCATGAAAGTACCAAACATATTGAAGTGGACTGTCATTATATTAGAGAGGCTGTAGATATGAGAGTCATTACTCTTCCACATGTATCCAGTGATCTTCAAATAGCTGATGTGTTTACAAAGTCTATGGCACGACAATGTCATCAGTTTCTGGTAGGCAAATTGATGCTTTTTGATCCACCGACATCAATTTGAGGTGGGATGTTACCATGATTGGACAGATTTTAAATATATGTACATAACTATGTTATAACTCTAAATATTTGTGTAATGATGATAGGAGATAGCATAGATTAATGTAGCATATTTTCAGGTATAATACAATTAGGAATATCATATATTTAGGGATATATAGTAGATTTTTAGGCATGTAAATCAGAATTCTTTCTATTTAATGGAAGAACTCTCATTTGAAAGTACTCATTTAGCAAAATTGACAACTTTCTCTTACTATCAACTAGTGATAGCCAGATCAGAGGTCTATCATAGAAAAGCAAGTGGAACCCTGAAGTTGATAAAAAATATCATCAATCCTTGGAAGTGGATACTTATTCTTTGTAGTGACCTTGTTCAATTGACGGTAATCATTACACATCCTAAGAGAACCATCTTTCTTACTCACAAATAAGATTGTCCCAAGGTGAGACACTAGGTCGAATAAAACCCTTATAAAAGAGATCTTTCAACTGCTCTTTTAACTCTTTCAACTCAAGTAGAGCCATTCTATATGGCGGAATAGAGATGGGTCGAATATCAGGAACCATATCTATGATGAAGTCTATTTATCTGTCATGAAGGACTCTGGGAAGATCATCGTCAAAGACCTCTGGAAACTCACTCACAACTGGATCTGACTGAATAGGTGGTGTCGCAACACTAGAGTCATTAACTCAGACTAAGTGATAGATGCACCCCTTGAAAACTAACTTTCTAGCCTTAAGGTATAAAATGAAATGACCCTTAGGAACGGTTGAACTACTCCTCCACTCTAAAAATGGCTCATTAGAAAACTAGAACAGAACTACTCGAGTTCTACAATCAACTGAGGTATAACAAGTATAAAGCCAGTCCATACCTAGAATAACATCAAAGGCCACCATGTGTAACTCAACTAAGTCAGCCATGGTGTCCTTTTGATTGACAGAGATGACACAATCACGATAAACCCTATCAGCTAGAATACACTCACCAACAGGTGTGGAAACACTGAAGGGCTCAAGAAGTCGCTCGGGAAGAATATTGATTCTCATAGCAATATATGGAATCACAAAAGAAAGACTCGCACCTGGATCAAGTAATGCATATACATCAAAAGTAAAGACTTTGATCATACTAGTGTCAACATATGGAAAATTCTCGTACTCTTGGAGACTGGTGATAGCATATAGACAGTTTGCTCATCTGCTTGTCTTTGAAGTATCCCCTTTAGGTGTAGCTCTATCTGTCAGAGCCACTTAAGAAGATTGGGCTCAATTTCCCCCCTTACCATTACCCTGCCTATTCTTAGGGAACTCTCCCATGAAGTGACATGTCTTACCACACTTGAAGGAACCAGTGGAGCCATCACGACACGCTCCTCGGTGGTTCCTACCACACTTAGCACACGTAGGATTCCAGTTGGCCTCTTGTGCCACACTACCCTGAGATTGAGTAGGTCTATCTCTAAAGTCATGTGAATTATGATTCCTGAACTCACCTCTGTTCTTTGGTGCAGGTGCACTAGAAGATGATGGTGCAGGTCTACTTGGCCTTTGCTTAAAAGATGACCGGTTCACATTTCCAGTCCTATGTTATCCGCACTCATTACTTGTTGTCTTAGCCTTCTTGTTGCGGAACTCTTCCCTATCTCTTAACTTGTCTTCCTCAACCTGTTGCACACGGATCATAAGTCTTGTTATGTCCATGTCCTCTATCAACATAGCAGTCTTACCCTCTTTGCTTGACAAGCGGGACAATCCAGACACAAATAAACTCATTGTTCTCCTCATGTCAGCAACCAACTATGGAGCATAGCGGGACCGTTGAGTGAACTTGAGGTTGTGCTCATGCACACTTATGGACTTCTTCTTAAGAGTGAGGAATTCTCTTACCTTCGACTCTATCAGCTCACGGGGGGGAAAACGCCCCATGAAGTCACTTTCGAATACAACCCAACTCACAATTGGTGCCCCATCAGCCCTGCTCTTCTTTCATCGGCCGAACAAAATTCTAGCAACACCCTTCAGTTGGTATGCAACTAATTCCACATGCTCAGCATCTGCAACATGCATTACCTCAAACATTTTCTGTAACTCTTCCACAAAGCTTTTTCGGATCCTCAGTGACACTATAACCGGTGAAGTCTGGAGGATTTGTCCTTAAGAACTCACGAATCCTAGATGTATCAGCCACATCATGTCGAACCCCTCTCTGCTGACCAACTTGATTGGCCATAACTTGACTCAACATTCGGATAACATACCAGTACTCCACATTGGTGACCTCTCCCTGAGGGGGTTGCACTTCAGGTACATTAGGAACCCTTGATCCTGAGGATCAACATTTCTCTTAGAAGGACGACCTCGAACAATTCTTCGTGGAGGCATGATTTGAAAAGATACACGTAAGCACGGATTAGAAAGAAACTTTTTATAGAGTTGAACTCTATTGCACAAAAAGGAGTAAGAAGGAAGAGAAGTGTTTCCTAAATGTCGTAGCCTCTTAATTATAGATGTGAAGTGCTTCATACCTATAACAAGGACTCTATAGACACACCTTCGTAGAAACCCTAGGACTCTTGAAATTTGTGCTCTGATACCAAGTTTGTCACACCCCAAGCCTACACCCTTGGCGTAACTAGCACTCAAGAACTATTGATGGTCCCCAAGCGTACCCTTGTCCTGGTTCACTACTAAGTGGAAGACTTACTTAAGAATATAGGAACATCAAATGCAAACTCAACTCATAAAGATATCATTAACAAAAATAGTTATACTCACTATATACTGAAATACTCAATAAAATAACTATTCAATTGAAGTCTTTAAAACATCACAAGAAGATGAGAAAAGACTCCTTAAAATGCTATTATCCATGAATCCTCTAAATACTATGATAGACGTTGGGACAAGACCCACAACATCTTAAAAAAACTAAAAAAAATAAATGGTGAATCCTATGGAAGCAAGGAGGCTCACCAAAGAAAATCTGGAATGCGAGTGGTATCAACGGAGCGCCTGTTGATGACCCCGAATACCTGTATCTGCATCATGAAATGATGCAAACCGAATGGCACCAGTACACTGAATGTACGAGCATGCAAGCAGAAAGATGAAACAGATATAAACATAGTTGAATTTATAGAAACGAAGAGCATACTCACCTCAACTCAACTAAACTCAAGAATACTCAACTAAGGAATACTCAACTCAAGGATACTCAACTCAACTCAATATGAAAGTGATGATAACATGATGTAATATATATAAAGCTTTTAAAATGTAGATAATAACTCAAAATGTATATAAAAATACAAAAATAAACTATTTACTCTAAATTGGGAGATTCTCTAACTGACAACCATCACTATGAGCTACGTGATAATACAACGGCTAGCCCACGCTGCTAGAACTTTCCTATACCTTGCCAGAGTATAAAATATCCTCAACTAAGTAGATCCACTAAGCTATGCTTAAAACAAATAAGGAATCATCTAAAAAGTATGAGCCGTTACCTATGTTGGCATACATGATTTATGAGGATTTTGAGTTGCATGAACTCATCCCCATATCGGTGCACAATACTACTCCCAATAATATATAACTCATGATCATATGTTTAAAAACATAACTCATCCTCAATTTGAAATAATTACTCAAAATATTCTGTTAAAAGAGATAATGCTAAAAAAACTCCTCATAAACTTGTTTTGAAATCAAGGTTTCCTCTAGTTTTAAAATGTAAAATGTTTACACTAGGGAATACTTAGTTCCCTAATATTAGTTTTGAAACATGTACTCAACTCTCCCCATCCTCATACTCAAGTAATCAAGTCTTAAATCAAGTTTTAAAAGATTGTAAAAGACTTCTCAAAATGACTCAAATGGTTTCTTGAAATCTATTACTAATCCTTACTTTAATTGGAAATGTAAACTTAGAGATGTGATTAGGATATAGGATCTCTCAATCATTTATGGAGGTTTAGATAGTCGATAATAAGAAACGAGCAAAGACACAAATATGAGAGCATAGGCGTGACGCGGGGAGGGATTAAATTTTGGTCAAAAATAAATTCTAAGATAGAAGACTCTCTATCCTCTCAGTGACGCGGAGAAGGGTTGCTCGACTAGGTATTGAAAATTTAAAGCACTTCCGCGACGTGGACCAGGGCGTATAATTTTCTATGACCTATTCTTCCTCTCCCAAACTCGATTCAATTCATACCCACTACAAATCTATGGTCAAAATTCATGAATTTTCATAACCTAGAATGTATTAAGCGAAACCCACAAAAAATTCTATCAAGAATAACTTTCATTTGCAAAACTCTCACCTCAAGAACTCAAAAACAAACTCCATTATCAATTAACTCAAGAAATACTCAAGAACTCAAAAATCAACCTCAAGAACGAATTCATGGATAAAAGTTTACATGATTGGCATGAGGGCGAACAAACCCAACATTATGAAAGCTTACATACCTTGAAAGAACTAAGTTCTTTGGTGAAAATCCTCAAACTCGAATGAACCCTTGAACTTTCTTCTTTCTCTCCTCTTGAACTCTTCTCAAAAACCCAAAGCATGTTTTAGGATTGCTAAAACTGACTCTAATCAGTTTAACCTAAAATATTAACAAAAACTAGCTAGGCTAGTGGAGGTAAGAAAAATACCAAAATATCCCTCCTTAAAATGGTGTATTTTGCTTCAAAAATCAAAATTATTAGTGCTCAATTGTTGATAGGGAACAAATCATATAAAAAGAGTCAACTATTTGGGATTTGTCTGACAAAAGAAGTGAGTAACTTCTATGCACGAAAACCTCAAATTTATAATAGGACATATTACAGGGTGGATTAGAGAGGATTTATGTACTCATTTTTACCCTTTAAATGGAGATATTAGTTATGTGAAGATGGTAACACATAAAATGATTGGGTTGTTATACCGTCATTAATAATTTTTAAAATTATAATACATGAATTGATTATTTTGATGGGGTATTTTTAAATTCAAATAATTAATACCTAAATTGTTAGTTTAGTTATCGAGGTTACACAAAATTGGAGCAAGAAAAGAAATAAGTTAAATTTGGAAAAGTAATCTCTAAGGCTATGTACTTGATTAAAATTTATTTTTGTATCATACACAAAGGAACCTTGTTTGTTTATGTGCTTGTGATAAAAACGACTAGATACTTTATTTCAGTACATATGTGTATCAGGTTACAAATAAGACCCAACTTCACTTGGAATCTTGAATATGCCAATAAAGTCAATTGATATTTGTAAAGTTCCTACATAAGTTGACAGATCCTCAAAAAAAACTTTTTTGGGGAACACGTTGTTCAAGTCGAGTTTCCTTATTGTCCCTTCCAATACATCCCTTCTAACTTCCCTATATTATATAGATTCTACCATCTCATAGAGAGCTAGCCTAGATGTAAAATGTAAATGCACTAATCTTGTTGGAGATGAAAACATAAAAGAAAATTAATGAGTGTATGAGAGTTTTCTTTGATTTATCACTTTCACAATGTTTACTAGTTATTTAGAAAATTCAATTAATTTATCAATTTAGGCAACACAAAGTCTCTCACCCTGAGCCTACACCCTGGATATGGCCAGCCCTCGAGAACCATTTCTGATCCTCAAGCGAACCATTGGCCTGGCTAACTATTTAACGGATGACTTACTCAAGAATAAAAAAGCTTTGAAATACAATTTATAACATTTAAACTCAAGTAAATACTTAACTCAACTGTCGGAAAATACTTAAGTGCAATAATAATAATACTTTGCAAAAAAGTCTCAAAATATCTCAAACAAGAGAGAAATATGGAGAGACTCATCAAATCTAACTATCAATGAAGCCTCTAATACTAGGATAGAAGTTGGGACAAGGCCCACGACAACTCAACAATAACATGAAAGTAAATTGTGAAATCCTCCGGAAGGCAAAGAGGCTCACCAAAACTGTCTGAAGCGCAAAGTGATCTCAACAAAACACCTGTTGAGGATCCTAAACACTTGTATCTACATATAAAAAGATGCAGGTCGAATGACATCAATACATTGAATCTACGAGTATATAATATAGCTAAATAGCAAACAACTGAATAAAAAGTCTGCAATAGATATAGATATATACTCGACTTAATGTAAAGAACTAAGGAAGTGAAATCATTAAAAATTTACAAAAACACTTTCTCATTCTCTGAACTTTAACATAATAAGTGATAATAAAAATACACTTTAACTCTATTGGGAGATTATCTAACTGACAACCATCACTATGAGCTCAATGATGATACAACATTTTTTCCACGCTGCCAGAACTGTCCTATATTGTGTCGGGATATATAACAACTCAACTAAGTGGATCTGCTAAGATATACCAAAAGTCTCTAAGGATCCATCTAAAACGTATGATCTTGTACCCATGTTGGCAAGACATGATTTATGAGAGTTGTGAATTTTATGAATTCTCCCTCATATCGGTGCTCAATACTACTCCCAGTAATATTTACCTTTGCTCAATGAATAAAAATATTACTCTTTCTCTGGTTTGAGATAATTGTTCAATTATCCTCTTAAAAGAGGCAGCTGCTCTGAATTAACTCTGAACTCATTACTTGTTCAGAAAATCAAAATTTCTCTTTTCTCACTGTAAAAAATGATAAATTTGGGAGTCCATAATTCCATGAAGTTGTCACGATCCAGGGGTACCCCTTAGATGTTACAAGGAATATAGAACCCCGTAGGACTCCATACAAGCCACTTAGTCCTCATAACATAAGAAATAGAACAAAAAGAGTAAAACACATTTCAAGTCTAAAAAATATTTCATAAAAGAAAGCTGAAATCTAGACACTTGTCTCATCATAGCCATCTATTACAATATTGAATGAAATTGGGCCTAGCTCATATATCATATTCAAAAGTAGAAATATATGAAATAAAGGAAATAAAATAATAACTCCGTCCTCGAAGCATAAGGACTCACCAAAGCTCGGATATATCAAGATCAACACCTAGCCACGAAACAGACTCTGACTGTCGGACCCTACATTTGGGAAAATTGTAGGCAAAAGTATATGTTAGTAAGAAAATTTACGAAGTATGATAACTATGCATAAAAACATTTAAAACATGCAAAACGGACATTTCATTTCAAAGCATGCAATTTACCAAGCTTAACATCATCATATAGGTAGTTGGAAAGCATAAGCCATAATTATCATATTCAATGCAAACTAGCATCATCTTTAACATATTTGAACAATTACGAGATACTTCATTAAACATGTCTTAGTTCATCATTAATCTTGTTGTGGGAATAAGCCTTAGCCGACATTGAGACCATGTGAGCTATAACATGATCACTCGGTGTTGCCCACACCGAAAAGGGGTGTCCTACTTGCCTAAGGTAGAACCATAAACTCTTTTCTTAGGTGGATCAACTAGCTAGATAACCTATGGGGGCACATAGTTATGAGATACAGAGAGTGCTACTAGAAACCCAGACTCAACTAACATATAAGGCTTTCATCTCATGAGACATACATAGGAAACTCAGACTCAACTGACGTAAAAGGATTCCATCTCATTTTAATATCCACTCAATGCTAAGCATAAATCCCACGGAGTAATTACTAAGTCTTACTTAACTCATGAATCATGGAAGGATGTCCTTGACAACCAATCCAAGTTAGTTCATTAGGATAGCTCATTAGATCATGCGTGAGAAGACCTTTCACTGTCCATGTCTACATGTAAATCTTAGATTCAATTAGGTGAGAAAGCCTTTCATCCTTACAAACTTCATTATGTGAGAAAATCTTTCATATCATGTTAATAATATGTTCATGAGAATGTCCTTTCAATCAACATAACAACATTGTCATAATCATTGACATTTTATTCTCAAAGTGTCCTTAAAGCATTTACTTAGATTTCATAAAAAACATCCATAATCTCATACTTTGTCCTTTCAAGGTTGAAAACCTTCTTTCATTCATCACATCTAGAATTAAAGCATTAGACATGGATTTCATTATAACTCATGTGATTCTATTACTTCATGCATCAATTCATAAAATTCCTCTTTCATCCACAAAGACCCACATTATAAGATCACAATTGAGAAATATGTGGATTTCATGGGTTCTTGGGGATACATCATAAAAGCCATAGAAATCATCAATTCATGCTTATAATAACATAATTCAACCATGAGAATCAAGTTTGAAAGGAACCCATGACTTTTGAATCAAACCCTAACAATAGGGGATTTCTATCTTTCTTTAGAAATTGAATTTTGAAGGAACTCCATGGATGAAAGTTATCATACCTCAAGTCCAATTTCCTATCTTCAATGGAGAATTTGGATCCTTAGCTTGAAACCATAGGTGAAATCTTCTTCTTTTTCAAGTTCTAGAGAGAAAATATTTGAGAGGATTGGTTTTCTTTTGGGAATTTAAGAGAATGAATTAAATGGGGTTAAAAAGACTTATATAAGGTTCTAAATATAGGCAAAACGAAATAGTATAGGAATTAATTAATTAGGAAAATACCCAACTAACCCTAAAGTAATAACTGACAGCAGCCACCGACGGACCCAGTCGATGGACCGTGGTATGACCCACAACCCGTCCTGGTGGACCATCATTTAGTGGTCAGAGACTTGATATTTGGGGTCTCAAACCATGGACCATGGTCTGACCAATGGTCCGTTGGTCCGGTCATGGTCCTAGACCCCTCAGAACTCACTTGGGTAGGACAACCACAGACCACACCTACGATACATGGTCCACTCCACGAGCCGTGGGTCACCGACGTGGTTTGGCTGCTGCAGCACCTGGAAAGCTAATATATACCCCTTTTTGGATACGGGGCGTTACAATATACTTTACTCAAATTGCCTCTTTAAACTTTTCTCAAAAACTATTTTTACCTTATGAGAAAATCAATTTAAGATAATTATTCGGTTAAAAATATTTTCATCAATAACTCTGTGAATACTTCAATAATACGGTTCATGCTGAAGAATAGGCATGAATAATCAACTCAAGAATCTCAATACATAATATATAGCAACTCGAAAAATCGGAATAACAAATTGGAATTCCACAACGAACTCATCTCAAGAATTATCAAACAAAAGATGTAACCCTAGATTATTCTTTACTGATAGGAAGTAGATGTAGGGCATGAGGATGAACTCAGTCCATCACTATGATAGCCTTACATACCTGGGAAAAACAAAGTTATTGGCGAAATTGATGAAATTTGAAGAACGATAGAAAACACTAGCTTTTCTCCTCTTGAATCCTTGCTCTAAGTGTTTGAAGTGTTAAAGAACGTAAAATAATGTTTTAAAACTGTTTAGACCTTAATTAGGTAAAAAAAAAAAGTTGTGGGTTATGTTTAGAGAGGGAGGGAAAAGACCGAACTACTGCTCTTTAAAAGCTGTTAAAAATTGTCCACTGGACCACCTACAGGTCGTAGTTTGACCCACGGACCGTAGATCCCATCCGTGGATTCTATATAGAATTTTTAAGGCACAAAAATCCATTTACGGATCCAAATGACAGTCAGTAGGTCCACCTACGGCCCGTCGGTTGGATCCGTAGGATTTGGGTACCAAAAGTTGACCCACATTACTCTAATGATGTCATGACAGGATGATTCATCGTTCAACCCACGGCCCATCGATTGAGGTCGTCGTTCACACTCAGAAAACTCTGGTTTGACAATCTTTGATAAAACGGTCATAACTTTTTACTTCGAACATGAAATGAGGGACACTTGGTGGCGTTGGAAAGAATATTCAAAGACCTTTAATTTGGTAGGTCATAGGTCACCTTAATCATGATTTGCTGGGAAATATGATTGTTTGAAGTTGACCTAAGTAGAATTTTATGTCAAAACTTAATCGGAAATGAAGATTTCAACTCAACTTTGTGCTAGGGGGTTCTTGTGACCGTAAATCATATACAAATCCATTCGAACACCAAAGAAATGACCTTTACACATGTGAGTAACTTAGAGATCACCCAATTCAATTTTACGGCAATTAAATAATGGTTTGGGCTTTAGCTTAGAAATTTTAGGGTGTTACACAAAGCATCATTAAAGACCGAGGATGGAAAAAACTGACTTAATAACATAAGAAATCTAGAACTGTAACATCTCACCAATTTGAAATAACTAGAAAGAAATAAAAAAGTGGAAATAGTCATTTTTGGAAAGAATATAAAATATGGAAAATTTGTTAAGTTTGTTAAGTTAAATTTTTAGAAAATTTTAAACGACAATAACTTCTAACTCAAGATGAGTTAGGTGTGTTTCCAGATTTTGTAGGAAATATCTTGGAATAATTTCCAATTCCACCGAGTTTGCACAATTCTGAGTTTGTATGAGTGAGATATGCCCATTCGAAGTTGGGTTGTTCAAATAAGGAAATGTCCAATCCGGATTTTGGAAGGGTGTTTTGGTCTTTTCCATACCCAATTAAATTTAATTCATTTTTAGTGAATTAATTAAGGGTCAAAACTGAATTGGTTTAGTTTGCGCAATTGGAAATTTACGCTAGGGTTCTAGAGAGAAGAACAAGAGAGAAGAGAAGAGAAGATCAATATTTCGTCGTTTCGTAAGGAATTGATTTCGGATTTCGTCAAGGATTTGATCCTACAAGGTATGTGAGACTTTCATAACGTTGGGTTTATTCACCCACATGCCAAGCATGTTTGATTTAGCGTGAATTCGTTTTAAAAAGATTGGAATTTGAATGTTCTTGATAGTTTCTTGAATTACTTTCGTTCTTGAACATGAGTTCATGAGATTAAGGAGTTTTTTTATTTTAAAGTATTGTTTCCTTGAGTTGGATCCTTGAGTATATGTTTAGCGTACCTGAATCTAAAGTGAAATTGAGAAAAAAAATTGAAAATAATTGAATTTAGGTTAGAAAACTAGTCGAAATGTTTGTCGGGTTTGCCTGGGAAAGGGCTGGCGCGACACGCCCCTGTAGCGCCCCAAGGGCTGGCGCGGCGCGCCTGCAGTGCGCCCAAAATGATTCCCAGAAAGTTGGGATTGGCGCAACGCCCCTGGGATGCGCCCAAATCATTATTTTTCACCAGTTTTTCATCATTCAGTCCGTTTAAGTCCTTCTAAAGTGTTCTAACACTTTTCATTGATTCTAACTACCCTAAATGACTTCTAAACATCTAGAAATCATCCATACACATGAATCATAACCTTGAATCCATAAATTCAAATTCAGGGAAAGTTAAGAGCCAAGTCTAAGAAGTTTTAAGAGTCTTTTCAAGAAGTCTTTTACAAATGCTTTTAACTTTGTTTTAAGACTTACAGTTCAAGTTGAGTAAAGAGTAAAGAGTAAAGATTGAAGTTCATTTCTTCAAAAGCATATGGGGACTATGTATTCCCAAGAGTTTAAAAATGTTTTCACATTTGAACAAGAAAGGGAAACACCAATTTCCAAGAGAGTTTTCAAGCTAAGTTTTGAGTAATTATCTCAAACCAAAGAAAGAAGTTTGTTTTAAAAACATATGAGCTAAGTATATTTTGGGAGTAGTATTGAGAACCGATATTGGGATGCGAGTTCATATTAACTCAAGTCTCCATAAACCATGTAGCCATCATGGGTAGTAAAGGATCATACTTTTTAGATGACTCCTTAAGTGATTTTTAGCATAGACTAGTGGATCCACTTAGTTAAGGCATTCTATATGACGGAAAAGTATAGGAAAGTTCTGGCAGCGTGGGCAAGACGTTGTATCACCACTTAGGCTAATAGTGATGGTTGTCGGTTAGAAAAACTCCCACATAAACTATATTACTTTGATATATGAGTAAAGTTGAGTTTGTTATTGCACATCTTTAACAAATTGAGTTTTTATTTACTGTTCTAAATGCTTTGTATAAATTGCACTATTATTGTTGGTTTACACTGCATTTTGAGTTAAGTTATTCATGAGTTGAGTAAAGCCAAGATAAGTGTTCCTTTCAGATCCTTTTCAAGCTTAAGTTATGCTTAATATTCCAACTCGCATACTCGTACATTCAATGTACTGATGCCAGTTGGCCTGCATCGTCTTATGATGCAGACGCAGGTAACCAGGATCAACATCCAGCGCATCGTTGATCAGGTTGAGCACTCAGAGTCAATTGGTGAGCCTCCTTCTTTTCTGGAGGGTCCTTTTCATAATTGTTTAGATTTTCAGTTGTTAGGATAATTGGGGGTCCTGTCCCGACATCCTTCCTTGTTTTAGAGGCTTCATAGACAGTTAGTAGTTCAGTTGTCTTTACATTATCATTTCATATGTTAAGACTTGAGTTGCCATTTTGGACAAGTTGAATGTTGACTTTTAAACATTTTAAGTTATTTTATTTAACAATTGAGTAAGTGCATTTGATCATTGTAATAATGCTTAGAGTCTTATGTTGAGTAAGTAAGTCAGGCCAAGGGTTCACTTGGGGCCATCAATGGTTCTCGAGTGTCAGTCCCGCCTAGGGTGTAGGCTCGGGGCATGACAAACATGGTATCAGAGCACATAGTTCAAGAGTCCTAGGGAGTTTATGAAGTTATCTATAGAGTCCTAGTTATCGGTGTGAAGCGCGCTACATCTATAATTAGGAGGCTACAACACTTAGGAAATTATCTCTCTTCTTTCATTCTCATTTCGTGCGTTAGAGTTTGATATCTAAAAAGTTTTATTCTAATTCGTGCTTGCGCGTGTTTTCAGTTAATCATGCCTCCACAAAGAGCTGTCAGAGGTCGTCATGATAGGCGTAATGTTGAGAAGAAAGGGGTACCCAATGCACCTAAAGTGCAACCCTAAGGAGAAGTTACCAATGCTAAGTTCAGGGAAGCGATAAGAATGTTGAGTCAAGCTATGACCAACCAAACTGGGCAGAGAGAAAACCAACAGGAAGGGAATGATACTTCGAGGATTCGTGAGTTCTTGAGGATGAATCCTCCAAGTTTCACTGGTTCGAGCACTACTGAGGATCCAGAGAACTTTATTAAGGAACTGAAGAAGGCATTTGATGTTATGCACGTTGCCGATACTGAGCGAGTTGAAATAGATGCATATCAATTGAAAGATGTTGCTAGGACTTGGTTTGACCAGTGGAAGAAGGGTAGAGCTGAGGGAGCACCACCTGCGAGTTGGGAATGTTTTGAGAAAGCTTTCTTGGGGCAATTCTTCCCCCGAGAACTGAAAGAGGCTAAGTACAAAAGTTTCTCACACTCAAACAAGATTCCCTAAGTGTTCATGAGTATGGGTTGAAGTTCACCCAACTATCCTGTTATGCTCCGGAAATGGTTGCGGATATGAGCAGTAGAATGAGTTTGTTTGTTGTTGGGTTGTCCGGTATATCAAGCAAAGAGGGAAGGGCAACGATGTTAATTGGAGACATGGACATATCAAAGTTGATGGTCTATGTGCAGCAGGTTGAGGAAGAGAAGCTGAGGGATAGGGAGGAATTCAGAAATAAGAAAGCTAAGACAGGGAGTGAGTCCGGGCAGCAGAAAAGTAATGTGAACCGTTCGTCATTTCAGTAAAAGAAAAGGGGATTTTCTCCATCATTTGCTAGTGCACCTGCACCCAGAAAGAAAGGTCAGTATAATGGTTAGAATTCGTAGAACTTCGAGCTAGACCTACGCAGTCTCAGGGTAGTATGGCACAAGGAGGTAATTGGGCTCCTGCATATGCTAGGTGTGGTAGAACCCACTTATGTAAGTGTCATGATAGCCAGTCAGGTTGTTTCAAGTGTGGACAATAGGATCATTTCATGAAGAAGTGCCCTAAGAATAGGCAAGGTAGTGGAAATCAGGGAAATAGAGCCTAATCTTCATCAGTTGCTCCACCAGACAGGGCTGCACCTAGAAGAGCTACATTCGGTACTGGCGGAGGAGCAAACCTCTTTTATGCGATCACTGGTCACCAAGAGCAAGAGAACTCTCCAGATGTTGTCACTAGTATGATCAATCTCTTTACTTTTTATGTTTATGCTTTGCTAGACCTAGGAGCAAGTTTTTCTTTTGTAACCCCTTATGTTGCAAATAAGTTTGATGTTATTCCTCAGAAACTCAGTGAACCCTTTTGTGTTTCTACACCTGTTGGGGAGTCTATTCTAGCTGAGCGAGTTTATCGTGATTATGTAATTTCCATCAATCACAAAGACACCATGGTTGATTTAATTGAGTCAGACATGGTAGACTTCGACGTCATTCTAGGTATGGACTGGCTTCATGTCTGTTATGCATCCATAGATTGTAGAACTCGAGTTGTCAAGTTTCAGATTCCTAGTCATAGAGTGGAGTAGTAGTTCAGCAGTGCCTAAGGGTTGTTTTATTTCGTACCTTAAGGCAAGAAAGTTAGTTTCGAAGGGTTGTGTCTATCACTTAGTCCGAGTTATTAACTCTAGTGTTGAGATACCTCTCATTCAGTCAGTTCCAATAGTAAAAGTGTTTCCAGAAGTCTTTCGAGATGATCTACCCAGAGTCCTTCCTAAGAGAGAAATAGACTTCGGCATAGACAATATTCTTCCCGATACTCGTCATATCTCTATTCCACCTTATAGAATGGCACCAATAGAGTTGAATAAGCTAAAAGAACAATTGAAAGATCTCCTTGATAAAGGGTTTATTCGACCAAGTGTCTCGCCTTGGGGTTCTCCGGTCTTATTTGTGAGAAAGAAAGATGGTTCCCTTAGAATGTGTATAGATTACCATCAGTTGAACAAAGTTACTATCAAGAACAAGTACCCTCTACTGAGAATTGATGACCTTTTCGATCAGCTTCGGGTGCTTCTTGTTTTTCAAAAATAGACCTCAGATCTGGCTACCATCAGTTGAAATTAAGGGAATGTGATATTCCAAAGACAACATTTAGGACGCGTTATGGTCATTATGAGTTCTTGGTTATGTCCTTTGATTTGACCAATGCGCCTGCAGCATTCATGGACCTTATGAATAGAGTTTTCAAACCTTATTTAGATATGTTTATTATCGTCTTCATTGATGACATACTAATCTATTCAAGGAATGAAGAAGATCATGCTAGTCATCTCAGGATAGTTTTCCAGACTTTAAAAGATAAGGAGTTATATGCTAAGTTTTTGAAATGTGAGTTTTGGATTGATTCGGTGGCATTCTTAGGCCACATAGTTTCTGGTGATGGAATTAGAGTTGATACCCAAAAGATAGAGGCAGTGCAGAGTCGGCCTAGACCCACATCTCCAACTGATATTAGGAGTTTCTTGGATTTGGCTGGCTATTATAGAAGGTTCGTAGAGGGGTTCTCATCTATCTCATCCCTTTTGACCAAGTTTACTGAGAAAACAGTGAAGTTTCAATGGTCTAAAGCTTGTGAGAAAAGCTTTCAGGAATTGAAAAAGAGGTTGACTACTGCCCCAGTTTTGACCTTACCAGAAGGTACGCAAGGTTTTGTGGTGTATTGTGATGCATCTAGAGTTGGTTTGCGTTGTGTATTAATGCATAATGGCAAGGTTATAGTTTATGCCTCCAGACAGTTGAAAGTTCATGAGAAGAACTACCCAACCCATGACTTAGAGTTGGTTGTTGTAGTATTTTCTTTGAAAATATGGCGCCATTATCTTTATGGTGTTCATGTGAATGTGTTCACCAATCACAACAGCCTTCAGTATGTGTTTACTTAGAAAGAGCTTAATCTCAGACAAAAGAGGTGGTTAGAATTACTTAAGGATTATGACATGAGTATTCTTTACCACCCAGGTAAGGCTAATGTTGTTGTTGATTCCTTGAACAGGTTCTCTATGGGTAGTACCGCTCATGATGAGGAAGAAAAGAGAAAGTTAGCAAAAGATATGCATAGACTTGCACTCTTGGGAGTCCGACTAATGGATTCCACAGAAGGAGGAGCGGTGGTGATGCATGGGGCTGAATCATCATTAGTGTCAGAAGTAAAAGAGAAGCAAGACCAAGATCCAATTTTGCTTGTATTGAAGGAAAATGTTCATAAGCAAATAGTAATGGATTTTGAACAAGGGGGAGATGATGTATTGAGGTATCAAGGTAGATTGTGTGTACCAAGGGTGAATGAACTCCAAGAGAGGATCATGGAGGAAGCAAATAACTCTAGATATTCCGTTCATCCGGGTTCCACAAAGATGTATTGCGATATGAGAGAAATTTTTTGGTGGAGTAGCATGAAGAAGGGCATTGCAGAGATTGTTGCTAAGTGTCCAAATTGCCAACAAGTTAAAGTGGAGCATCAAAGGCCCGATGGTTCGGCTCAGAATATAGAACTTCCGGAATGAAAGTGGGAGATGATAAACATGGACTTCATCACAGATTTGCCAAGGTCTCGCAGGCAGCATGATTCTATATGGACGATTGTTGATCGAATGACCAAATCAGCCCACTTTTTGCCGGTAAAGACTTCTCATTCAGCAGAGGATTATGCTAAGTTGTATATTCAAGAAGTGGTAAGACTTTATGGAGTTCCAGTCTCCATTATTTCAGACAGAGGTGTGCAATTTACTGCACAGTTTTGGAAGTCATTCCAAAAAGGCTTAGGTTCAAAGATGAAGTTAAGTACTTCTTTTCATCCTCAGACAGATGGTCAAGAAGAGCGCATTATTCGGACCTTAAAGGATATGTTGAGGGCTTGTGTGATTGATTTCAAAGGTAATTGGAATGATCACCTACCTCTTATTGAGTTTGCTTACAACAATAGTTACCTCTCTAGCATCCAAATGGCTCCTTATGAAGCTCTTTATGGGAAAAGGTGCAGATCTCCTATTGGATGGTTTGAAGTTGGTGAAGTTGGGTTGATAGGACCATATTTAGTTCATCAAGCTATGGAAAAGGTGAAAGTGATTCAAGAGAGGTTAAAAACAGCGCAGAGTCGTCAGAAAACCAAAACTGATGTTAGGAGAAGGGAGTTAGATTTTGAAATAGATTATTGGGTATATCTTAAAGTTTCACCCATGAAGGATGTTCTGAGATTTAGTAAGAAGGGGAATCTTAGTCCCCGGTATATTGGCCCTTATAGAATATCAAAAAAGGTAGGTAATGTATCTTATGAGTTGGAACTACCCCAAGAGTTAGTTAGCCGTGGTTCATCCGGTCTTTCCCATCTCCATGTTGAAGAAGTGCATGTGCAATCCTTCATTGATCATACCAACTGAAGATATTGTGATCAAGGATAGCTTATCTTATGAAGAGATTCCGGTTCAGATTCTAGATCGCCAAGTTCGCATGTTGAGGACTAAGGAAGTAGCATCAGTCAAAGTCCTTTGGAGGAACCAATTTGTTATGGAAGCTACTTATGAAGTTGAGGAAGATATGAAGAAGAGATATCCACATCTCTTTGAAACCGTAGAAATTCCATATCAAGGTACTAATTCTTTTCTTACTACTCTTTCATTATGAGACTGCATGTTGTGTTCGCATTGTTTGTTGGGTGTTTGAGCTGAATGTTAGATGTTGCACCCTTACCCTACTAAGAGTAAGCTCATTCGAGGATGAATGTTTCCAAGGGGGAGATATTGTAACATCTCGCCAATTTGAAATAACTAGAAAGAAATAAAAAAGTGGAAATAGTCATTTTTGGAAAGAATATAAAATCTGGAAAATTTGTTAAGTTTGTTAAGTTGGTTTTTTAGTCAACTTCAAATGACCATAACTTCTAACTCAGGATGATTTAGGTATATTTCAAGATATCATAGTAAAGATCTTGGAATAATCATTCCAACGCCGCCGAGTTTGGGCGATTCTGAGTTCGTATGAGTGAGATATGCCCATTCGAAGTTAGGCTGTTCAAATAAGGAAATGTCCAATCCGGATATTGGAAGGGTGTTTTGGTCTTTTCCATACCCAATTAATTTAATTCGTTTCAGTGAATTAATTAAGGGTCAAAACTGAATTGGTTCAGTTTGCTCATTTGGAAATTTACGCTAGGGTTATAGAGAGAAGAACACAAGAAGAAGAGAAAAGAAGATCAAGATTTTGTCGTTTCGTAAGGAATTGATTTCAAATTTCGTCAAGGATTTGATCCTACAAGGTATGTGAGACATCCATAACATTGGGTTTGTTCACCCACATGCCAAGCATGTTTGATTCTGTGTGAATTCGTTCTAAAAAGATTGGTATTTGAATGTTCTTGATAGTTGTTCTTGAATTACTTTCGTTCTTGAACATGAGTTGAAATAAAGTAGTTTCTTGATTTTAAAGTGTTGTTTCCTTCAGTTGTTTGAGTTAGATTCTTGAGTATATGTTTTGGGTACCTGAATCTAAAGTGAAATTGAGAAAAGGAATCGAAAATAATCGAATTAAGGCTAGAAAATGAGTTGAAAAGTTCGTTAGGTTTGCCTGGGAAGGGGATGGCGCGACGCGCCCCCGTAGTGCCCAAGAAGCTGGCGCAGCGCGCCTGCAGTGCACCCAAAATGAGTCCCAGAAAGTTGGGACTGGCGCGGCGCGCCCGGGATGAGTCCAAATCGTCATTTCTCACCAGTTGTTTTGTCATTCAATCTGTTTAAGTCCTTCTAAAGTGTTTTAACACTTTCCATTGATTCTAACTACTCTAAATGACTTCTAAACATCTAGAAATCATCCAGAAATATGAATCATAACCTTGATTCCATAAATTCAAATTCAAGGAAAGTTAAGAGCCAAGTCTAGAAAGTTTTAAAGGTCTTTTCAAGAAGTCTTTTGCAAATTATTTTAACTTTGTTTTAAGACTTAGAGTTCAAGTTGAGTAAAGAGTAAAGAGTAAAGATGGAAGTTCATTTCTTCAAAAGTAGTGGGGATTATGTATTCCCAAGAGTTTAAAAATGTTTTCACATTTGAACAAGAAAGGGAAACACCAATTTCCAAGAGAGCTTTCAAGCTAAGTTTTGAGTAATTATCTCAAACAAAAGATAATAGTTTGTTTTAAAAACATATGAGCTAGGTATATTTTAGGAGTAGTATTGAGCACCGATATGGGGATGCGAGTTCATATTAACTTATGTCTCCATAAACCATGTAGCCATCATGGGTAGTAAAAGATCATACTTTTTAGATGACTCCTTAAGTGATTTTTAGCATAGACTAGTGGATCCACTTAGTTAAGGCGTTCTATATGACGGCAAAGTATAGGACTGTTCTGGCAGTGTGGGCAAGACGTTGTGTCACCACTTAGGCTCATAGTGGTGTCTGTTGGTTAGAAAAACTCCCACATAAACTATATTACTTTGATATATGAGTAAAGTTGAGTTTGTTATTGCACATATTTAACAAATTGAGTTTTTATTTACTGTTCTAAATGCTTTGTAAAAACTGCACTATTATTGTTGGTTTACACTGCATTTTGAGTTGAGTTATTCATGAGTTGAGTAAAGCTAAGGTAAGTGTTCCTTTCAGATTATTTTCAAGCTTAAGATATGTTAAGCATTCCAACTCGCATACTCGTACATTCAATGTACTGATGTCAGTTGGCCTGCATCGTCTTATGATGCAGACGCAGTAACTAGGATCAGTATCCAACGTCTCGTTGATCAGGTTGAGCACTTAGAGTCAGTGGGTGAGCCTCCTTGTTTTACGAAGGGTCCTTGTCATGATAATTTAGCTTTTCAGTTGTTAGGATGATCAGTATCCCGATATCTCTCTTTGTTTTAGAGGCTTCATAGATAGTTTGTAGTTCAGTTATCTTTACATTATCATTTCATATGTTAAGACTTGAGTTGCCATTTTGGCCAAGTTGAATGTTGACTTTTAATCATTCTAAGTTATTTTATTTAACAATTGAGTAAGTGCATTTGGTCATTGTAATAATGCTTAGAGTCTTCCGCTGAGTAAGTTAGCCAGGCCACTGGTTCGCTTGGGTCCAACAATGGTTCTCGAGTGCCAGTCCTACCCAGGGTGTAAGCTCGGGGCGTGACAAGAACCTTTTATTTTTAATCTAAAACCTCATATAGATCGATAATTGATTACTAAAAACAAGTGACTTCATTAAAAAGACAACAATTGATCATGATCGAAGACTCAATCGCTAGTAAAGTCTTCTCTAAGCATAACTTCAATTTTAAGAACTCCGGTTATAAACCCCATGATAATTTTGAGTTCAAGATTCCTCCTCCTCTTCTGGCTCAGGGACAACATTTAAATCAAAATTCAGATGCTCAACCAAAATAGAACTTTGTGTTTCTTTTTTAATCTTCTCTACCCGCAACTTCAATGTCAACTTCTACTCCTCCATATGCTTATCTTGAGGTATTTCTGAGCCAGGGTGCAGAATCTTATGCATTAGTGCTCGTTTTTTTTCTTTTTCGTTACATGTTTGCAATTTTTTATGGAGATCTTCCAATGCCTCAAAATCATTTGATTTGCCCTCAGTATGATCACGTTGGTGATCCTCTAGTTTAACTTTGAGAAAATTTTCAATTATTTCTTCTATGCTTGTGGAACCATAGGAACATGGTTTTCCACCTGGTGAAAAAAGCATCACACCAACATCTGCTTCAGTCCGACTTGCAAATTTCTCTGCATCCTGAAACAAAAAGAAATTTCTCTTTGAGAAACTCACAGCACGTGCTCTCTCAGACTCAATGAACTTCATTTCAATTTTTTTCTTGCCTTTTTTGGTCTCATTTTCCATTGCAAAAGAAAATGATACGAAGAAGAAAGTAATATATTTTTATTGAATAAGGTTGAGTAATTTTAAGAGGAACACATGTGTAATTTTTAGTAGGTGTGTGAGTGTACTTCTCACGAGTATTGTAATGTTTTCTTTTTATGAGTCTAGCTATCACGTGTATTGACATGTTTACGTAATGCTTTCATATTACGAGTCTATCTATTTATTTAATGCTTTCATATTATGGGTCTTTCTATCACGTGTGTTTTCACGTATGTTTTCACATTTTTTTAATGCATTCATATTATGAGTCTATTATCACATTCATATTATGAGTCTATATTTTCATATTATGTGATTCTATTGAAAGATTACCTTGTAATTAAATAAAAATTATGAAGTTGCAAGGTAATAATACCCAGTTGAATTTAAAGACAAATAAGAAAAATAAGCATTGCTCACATATATATAATGTAAAAGGTGGACCAATTAGAGAAATGATAGAATTATCTCTTTGTGACCTATAGGTCACAAGTTCGAACCAGAAGAGCAACCACTAAAATTGATATTGTCAATTGTGCATCACAACTAAACCCTTACCAAAATTCTACTAATGCAAGATGTTTTATGCAATGAGTGGGTTATTCTTTAAATATACTATCAATGTTAATTCTTTTGGAATTTCACATCGAATGGGTAGAGGTTACTTGGTCTCTATATATGATCTTGAGAAATTCTTTCTTTATGGGCTAGCTTTTGGGGTTGAGTTATACGTAAGATTTATTTGTTTAACATGGTATAAGAGTCATGTTCATCCCAATTCATCCCAATTCAATGTCCCCCCTCCCCCCTTAATCTTACATTGGTCACACTCCAAATGCACAAGTCCTCATCCACCTGTATTGATTTGATATTAACACTTTTTATTCAAATTTAATAATATTCGAGAAATTTTTATTATGCACTGTACATGTGTAGCTTAGGCTATATATCTATAATTTGAATACGAAGTATGTGTTTTTAATCTATATATATATTTTAGTGT
Organism: Solanum piurae; assembly: GCA_029582685.1. NCBI lineage: Eukaryota > Viridiplantae > Streptophyta > Magnoliopsida > Solanales > Solanaceae > Solanum > Solanum piurae. Next base: position 1,004 of record JAJOOO010013925.1, on the reverse strand, counting down.
CTCGGCTACTTGAACTTCACCTTTTGGTGAGGATTCAATTTCTCGCATAACTTCACCTTTTGGTGAGGATTCGATTTCTCTCATAACTTTCACCTTGTTGATAACTACCTGGATATTTAACAATAATTTAAAGGTAAACAATCTCTCAACCCCGACTCATACATAATAAGAGTAAAATTTGTGTATACCCGCACTCTTCAGACTCTACTTGTGAGATGTTACTGAATATTTGTTGTTGTTATGACAAGGTTCAATTATAGTTAGAATAGATATGGGCTTTTGTTGCCCTGATAGACTAGTAAAATGGGATTCATAACTTATTGATCTTAAAGATGTGGGCCTGAAGTAGCTAGCCGGTCACAAGTTCAAATAAGAGTTTTTCTGAACCCAATTACAAATACATGACACATTTTTTTACATATACAATTGTTTCTAAATCGTGATTAATTAATACTCATCTGACGTTGATTTATAATTTAATCTTAGTAAATTTATAGAATTTGATAGTTACACAATAAACTGTGAGTAAATATTTTACTGCATATCAATATTTAAATAAGTTGGACATAAATACTAACTTTGTTTTAGGCCCAAAGGAATTGAGGTCTCACTACCATTTCAACAAAGGCCCAAAATATTTGAGGCTTAAAAGTTATTAAAATATTTCTTTGGGATAAGACACAACCACCCCCTAGACTATGACTGAAATTTCAAAAACACACCTTAACTAAACTAAGGTTCTATTACTCCCCTGAACTCATTTCTTTTGTAATTTTATACACCTTTTGTCTTACATGGCACACTCTCTGACTCCACTTAGTAGAGGCGCGTCGGAGATATTTGGAGGCCACGTATGCTAAAAAGGTGTACAGAATTATAAAAGAAATGACTTTGGGGGGGGGGGGGGATAATAAGACGTTAGTTTAATTATGGTGTGTCTCTGAAATTTTGGTCATAGTCTAAGAGGGTACTTGTATCTTATCCCTATTTATTTAATTATTTAT